>CABFOV010007735.1:0-19187 GCA_902141375.1 Timema poppense
ATTAACTGAAGGTCTCTTCAATATATACCAAAACTTGTTTATTATTATCATCAATATTTGATCGCTTTTAATACCGTTCGTCAATGTTACTTAAAACAATCCTATCAAATAAAGAGGAATTATGTTGAGTCCCCGATTAATATTGTTTCGTTGTGTTTTTAATTAACAATTAAATTTGTGTATCTTTTGATTTTCAGCAGTATGTTTTACGGGCATTATAGTGAAAAACTACTATTTATATATAATTACTGATTTTGTGGACTACAACTGCCGTACAAATTAATTTAAATAATATTATTATTATCCAACAAAAGCGCTACTCCTGAAGTAGAAAGATATATGTTCATTGCGATTAATGTACCAATTTACTAAATTGATTGTGAGTGGTAAAAGATTATTGAAACAAAATAGTTTTTTTAAATTTGGTTCTCATATTCGTTTGATCATTTATTTAATTTAATTACTAATATTTAAATCTCCTTTTGTATGAATCACCATGGAAAAAATATATTTTAAAATAAATTCAACTATAATGTATGGACAATTATAATATAGGACTAGTGGCATATATAGATATATATTGTTTCCTTGAATTAATAGTACCTAGCCTTTAACATAACTTGGTCCTACCTATCAATTAATTTATCTCCACATTTATCCAAATAAATCTTTATGAGATAACAAAGTACTTGTCCTATACTAAGTATAGCTAATACTTGCTAAGACTATTAAAAAACATTTCAAATGGAAATAGAGTCATGCAAACCCAATTAATAAATACTAATGTTTACATACAGTAGCCCCATGGCTTCTTTGGCGCTGACTGACAGCTCACAGCTGACTCCTGACAGTCATCAGGTATATACCTAAATTTTGACTGTCAAAAGTGACAGCTGCTAAACACATGTTTTTGCAGATTATATGGTTCAGTGTAGGGAAGTTCAGTGTAGGGATACATAATTTGGTCTGGTAACTTTTCAAAGCTGTCAGTCAGCACCAAAGAAGTCATGGGGCTACTGTACGTAGCATTAAATACATTATGTCATTGGCTCAAAACTGGGATCATGTGGTATAAGTGGGCTTGCTGATCATGAGGAGGTCAAGGTTCGAATCTTAATCTGGTATACTGAGGTTTTATTTTCCTACGACGTTTACCACTCTTCCACTGCTAAACTGATTTTACATTTACTCTAATATATATATTTCTCATAATTAACACATTATATTGTAATTAAGATATATATATGTAAAGATATGTATATATATAAATACATATATATTTATATATATACGTTGTATATGTATATTGGTATACACACACAAGTTGACNACTCGGTACTCATGGGTTCAATCCCAGCCCGTGTCGGTGTAATTTTATTGATTGATCAAAATCTGTAGCACAGCTTCCTTTGGAGGGGAAGTAAAGCCATTGGACCCATGTCGATTGTGGACTGTAAAAGAACCATGGAATGTATTATATGGAAATACATTTCATGGCAAATTTTGTAGGTTCTCTCACGATCGTTAGTAACGTTTTGTAGTGGAAAGCAACGGGGAGCCACAACATTTCTAGACCTATCCTGGTATATGGAATTTCTACCAGATGGTGCAGGCAATACTAATTAGAAGAAGGGCTTATCACGTGCCCAGCTCCTGATGGATAAAAATGATATCAAACCTTCGGGTGGTTGATTAAAAGAATATATATATATATAAGATATATATATAAGATAAACTAGTAACTAAGATATATATATATGTATAAACCAAACGGATAGTAGGCCGCGTTGGAAATATTTTATTAATTAACAGTAAATAACTAAAAGCCATAGTTTATTATTATTATAATTCCGTGGCGATTGATAATTTTTGGTTCATTGTTTTTAGTATAGTTTAATCATATTGAGATCTCTAATATTGATTATGGTTTAACCATAATAATAACTAAAGTAATATTAATAACACTTGCTTTTATTCTTATTATTATATCATAAATATTGAGACTGTATATCAAAATAAACAGCAGACTTTTTTTTACTTATGAACATAAAAAATACCAGATTATATATAGTTTAATTTATTTATAGAAATCTTTATTCCATTATTAACACATCTTTGCAGGTAGTTACTGATAACCAATAAATCAACATCTGGTATAACACGGAGAATATTTGAAAAATGTTATTTTCAATTAACATACACTCATTCCAAACTGTCTGTTCTTCAGAATCCCACTGTAATTAATTATAATCTACTTCTACTCAGAATTTGTAAAGTGTCAAACTGGCGACAGGAGCGCTAGTGCCCAAGATCTCGTGCTTTCATCTCTTCGACTGGCACGCGTGGTGGTATCCATTGTGCCTTACAATAATTAACAAATTAATTAATTATTGGAATAGAGAACTTCATCTGTGTGTCAGAGCCCATGGTGCCTCTTCACCGTCTTATAATTAAATCACGGAAGTATAAATAATTAAATATCAAGTTTTAATAAATAATAATGACTGTGTTCAAACAAATGAATGGTGTGATTATTTTATTAAAGTCTAGCTATGATGTGTAGGCTTTTCCCAGTAATATAAACAAATCAGTTGGTGTTTGTCTGTTATTATCTCACGCTAACACCAATACACAGGCTATGATTAAACATATATATATATATATATACATAGCTCAAAGGTACGGTTAACCTAGAGACTAATTCAAACAAGCTCTACCACTTAGTTTCAAGATGGCTGTGACAAAACACTACCTTTAGGCCTTTTCCTCAGATTCTGCTTATTGGATATTCATTAGACCTATTTTTAAAGATCCCTAGATATAAATACATATCATTAAACACATACAGAAAACGACATTCAATGCGAATAACGGGAACTAATCTTGTTTTTGAATTTAAAATTTCCCCCCCATCTTACTACTCACGCGGGCTATATGCTACTTCAATAACTCTAATGAGATAGGGATGAGAAAGGTATAGCTTTAGAGGGAATTTACACGAATTTTCCTGTAGCAGAAAGGGAATATATTAAGGATAAAGTACCTCCAGTACCAAGGTCACATAGCCAGGCCAATATTTCATGGGCCAAATGTTTCAGACAAAGAGAGATTTTGAAAATTAAATACATCCAGAAGCTGTATGAAGTATATTTTATTTATTATTAAGGGTAACGATTCAAGTGCCGAAATTATTCAACTTACATAGCATCTACTCCCTCCAAGTCAAAAGATTTACATCGAGCACTTCTTAAGAAAATGTATAATAGTCGGCATAACTGGAGGAAAGGGGAATTTACAGGAATTATAGGATATCATTGACCCCTGAATAGATTTCCCCTCCTAGAAATAAATTAATATCCCCTCTATATTTATTTCACCCCCTCTTATATTATTGGAAATGACACGATTAAAAACCAACTTGAACAGCTTCTACAGAAACCAAATTAAAATATAAAAAGTCTGGTGTGGAAATTTCAAAATATCGTTTAGGGTCATCAACATTTTTAGGAAAATATGAGAGAAAATTACTTAAAATATATTCAAGAGGATTCTAATTTTGAAAATAAATTCCAGTTGAGGGCCACTTGATTAGCTTAAAGTCATTCAACAATCAACAGTTTATTTTTCAATTTTAACCAGAGTTTAGATATAAGCTATACAGTTCATGATTTATAAGGAGTAAAACTTAATATTTCATGGTTTTTACGTTTCAATGTTAGGGTAAAGTAATAGATGTAAGGGGTTGAAGTTTAGTATAGCTTGACATTTATATGAGATCTAGAACATTTTATATTTATAATATTAGTAATATTAATATGTCATTGACATATCTATATAATAAATATTATAATTAAAAATATTTCATAATGTACATCTCATATAAATGTCAATCTATACTAGTCTCCAACGCCTTACATCTATTACTTTACCCTAACATTGAAACGTAAAAACCATTAAATAGCAAGTTTTACTCCTTATAAATCGTGAACTGTATAACTTATATCTAAACTCTGGTTAATATTGAAAAATAAACTGTTGATGGTTGAAATCTAATTATTAAGCGTTTGCCGGGGTAGTGCCCGGAGACGCTTTTAAAGCCTGGGGAAAAGACTCATGTTCCTAAAAACCTCTTTTTGGTAAATCAATCCCTCTATCCTGCACAAATAAGGTCCTCCCCCCTCCCCCCTGATCGAAACCTGGATAAGCTTAGATATCTTTTTCTAATAAAGTTGTAGGGTTTGGAAATTTGTATTTGAAGAAAAGATTGAGTCGTTCCCACCTGCGTGGTCCAATATTATATTTAAATAAAAGTATTTTCAGCGTGACCAATGAGCCAAAGGTATTGAAATTGGTGACCAATGGTCGAGAGAAGGATGTTGTTGTTTGTGCCCTGGATACATTCTGATTTTAATAGCAAGCCCGTTATAATAAAGATGGGTACTTATGTTGACGAAATGGCGTTAACAACCGTTTAACTATTATTGTATTTATATACCTAGTAGATATAATTAATAATGAAAAATATTTATGGTGTAATACATAGCTTTTTAAACTATAAATCTAATAAGACTTAGTTTTATAATGCCAGACTATATTGACTTTCAACAAATGTTTGTGATTGAAAGAGAGCGTCCTCAAAAATCAGGGTCTAGCAAACCCGGTCTTCAGGTGACCTCGTCTACAGTCAGATTTTGACATTTAACTAAAACCATTTTCATATAGGTACCCATACGTAAAGTCATATAATCTGAGGCTATTACATTTGATAGATATTATTAATTCCTATAAAATAACACTAATAAAAAAAGTAAAACTTTATCAATTTCAAACACAAATAATATTTTTGTTTTTATAAAAGATTTTTTCTATAAAAACTAAAGTAGACTAAATGATTTTTGTTAGTTTACTATCATTCATATTGTTAACCTACAAAACAACTGGAAATTAGAATAAATATAATAATTTCACCTATATATACATAGGTTCGTCACCTCAGCTCAGTCGGTAACATGTTGCCTACTGAAATAATGGTCCTGGGTTCAACTACAGGGATGGCTTAAAATGTACCATTGATGAAAACATTGGTTTACCCTTTTTTAGTGATCAATTAACAGCTGGGTACTGGATGTTGTGTCTGTCCTAGTCTTAAGTTAGATTATAGGGCATATGAAGCTACGACAAGCCGACAGTGGAAAATATATGGCCTGATAAATACCTGACCCAAGCCACAGGTTGGAATCCGGAATGGATGTGTTTTACCTAAATAATAGTTAACTAACACTAGTCCACATTACGCAGTAAACTAGTAAACTAAAAGTATTGACATGTTACAGTATTTATAGCAGCACCCACTCATCTCCAGACAGGCTGTTCCCAAACTGACATTATTTATATTTTATATTCGAAAACTATCAGCAATTTGGGGTTGATAGCTGACCCTTCCTCCTCTCTCTCATATTATCCTGTTACCTCCCTCATTGTGCTTTCTTTCAAGACTCGTTTTCGACGTGTTCTTGGCACTAACATTCGAGTAGGTTCCTGTTGAAAGGGTCTGTTGTTTGCTAATCTCAAAGACCTGCCCATTTCCACAGTTCATCTCATACTCACTAATACTTCCCACTTCCTGTATTGAATTTCGCCATAATCTACCTATATTTATTGCCACAATTTTTAGACACCTATATTCAAAACTGTTTATTTTTAAAATAATAGATTTTTATCAATTCCTAAGTCAAACCACAACTATAATTATTTTACATTAATGTTTAAAAAATTTAATCATATATTTGAATTCATAAATTGTTCCAAACCTTTGTAAGTTTTATATTGAACATATTCTATTGTTCCCCTATTCATGAGAGTATATTTTAATACATGAGAATATTATACAAACCAGTTTATTAAAAGATTTATTTGATTTTAAAATGCATATATTAAAATATCGTTAATTGAAATGATTATTCATGAGTAAAATATAGAGAGAAAATATCTCAACACAAAAAGATATAATAAATTATAAATTAGTTAATTGTTATAATTTAATATAATTTTTTTCTTCCAATCGTTATTAAATTGATTTTAACTCAGTAGGCCTATACGTATGTATGTATTCTGAGTGAAAATTTCTTCACGAGATCTAAGGATGAAATCTGATGGATTAACAAAGCTTGTAATTTAAATAAACATTTAATTCTGTTTAATTTTAATTGTTTTCTACTTTTAAGAAACTTACTTGAAAAGCAAATTCATGTGTTATTTTATCCGTTACTAGACTATTTATTCCTAAACTGTTTATACCTAACGTAGCGTTAAAATAGTATAAGATAAATTAATTTAAAAAGAGTACAATATTATTTCTATGGACATGTTATATTAATATTATCAAGTCTACAAATTATGCACTGGAGGTTAATTTTATTTTAATCCCAGGTACCTGAACAGGGAAAATATATAAAGAAATAAAACAAGTGAAAGGAAAGATAATGATAGAGATAAACAAATAGGCTTTAATGAGATCAATTATATCAACATATAAATTACAAATAATACAGGCACTATCCAGTTAGTGAAGCCTTAGGGTAAATATGAATCCCTAAAATTGATAGCTCCTAAGCGAGCTATCTAGTGTTCCCACTCAATTGTTCTCAAGGCGGGAAGCGCCAACATTAGTACAACACAGGTAAATTCTTGGTTATGTTTGCTATAGGTAGCCTTCCTATTAGAAACAAAAATGCCACATTAGTCAATAAACAATTACACTTACAAGAATACCCTACACTATAAGTTAATCAGTTAACTTGGTTAAATAATCTAGCAGTCTTACTATAGGAGAGGAAGACTGCCCATTCTAATGAGGCTAGCATTATTCCTTTCAATTCAGTTACAATAGTTGCAAGCTATACAGTGTTTAATCCTGCTATATATTCCAGTTAGACTGTAGATGAAAGTTCCAATCCAGAGTTCCAGGCCTAGCACATAATGACTCGGCACATAAACAATTGGTCTGAGCCTGACTCGAGATGATCAAACCAGAGACGGTCGACTATAAAACACAGAAGGGGGAGACACGTCCTCACAAAATGAAGATATCAAAATTAGTAACAAACGGGGAGTCATGCCTGATGGGATAAAGGCCCACAAGATATCCCCACCACGAGACAAACTACAACCACGGCAATAAGCGCCTCAAGTAACTCAAGGAGAGCCGACCAACACAATATAAGGCACACTGCTAGGCATGGAACAACCTAAACAGCCCCTTTCATGCCTGAAGGCCCTGTAGACTACAGCATGGCCGTGCAGGCCATGGAGTGGGACATACTACTACCTAAACTGTAGGTCTGAAGGACCCAGCATATATCAGTGACATAGAACGTCACCAATGAATGGCTAGCACTGCGAGCCAGAAAGTTTAAGACCAAACTACATTTACATGAAAAATATAAAGAGCTATTAATGCTCTTTTGATCAAGTAAACTATTCCTAAAACCTAACCACGGCCATTACAAACATCTACTCCCTATCAATACTTGCTTACAACGCTGTGGCAGCCTTCTCCCGCCAATCAGGCCAGTTCCTTTGTACCATAGTCCCTTCCTCCCTGGAGTCGTAAATATGTCTTGATTGAAGATACGTGTGACGTGTTGTATCCTGGGATAGCCATGAAGTAATGTTCTTGTCCTGCTAGCCACGGTGTCTTATAGCACCAGAGCTCGACACACCATAGAAGAGTAGTGAGGGTGATGACGTCACATGAAGTTAGCTTAGACATAGCCAGCGAAAGCCGCGCGCGGCTCGCCTCCAGTAATTTAGTCAGTTGAATTAAAAGCTCGGACCAGAGAAGTGCGGCGTCGCTGGCCAAGAGAATAACAGGGCACCTCTGATGGAGCTCGTGTTCAGCGAAGTTGTTGTGGCGAGGTATAGATATGAGCATATTTTCAGAAATCCATGTACATTTTTTAAAATACCGTTATTTGTGGCAGTTGATTTGGTTTGTACAGCGGGACTTGGGCTAGTTAGCCCGTTACAATTATATTTATAATATCGACTATAAGAGTATAAGTTAATATTAATTATTAATGAGCGGTAGATATATTGTGATGACTATATCGTGTCGGTGACCTGGTGGTCCAGGGGTAAGGCGTCAGACTTCTGTGCTGGCGGCCGGGGTTCAATCCTCGGTCCCAGAACAGATTTATCTGATTACCAAACCCTTCCTTCACCTATCACAATCACCCTACCATTACACATTAGCGCAAGTGCGTATAACCCGAACGGGTAGTAAGACGCGGTGCTAATAATAATCATCTTAGTATTGTCAATAAGTTTAAGATTCTGTAAGTAAATACTCGAGTTTATTAATAATTTATATTATTAGAAGAATATTCAGGTCCGCTGTTGACTAATTCTTTATTGTAATCATTTAAACTACTACGGTCAACTTATTTCCTAACTTTCGCAAGCCTTCCTAGAGTTTACAATTTGCAGCACTTAAAGCGATATTTGAATCTTACTAAAATAACTGCAACTATCATTAGCTGTTTCCCACAGAGGTGTTAATACATAACGCATTCACTAAACAATCTAATAAACCAACAGTTGTATTATTTGCTATAGCCTACTTGGTTTTCCAGTATATCATACACAACTATGCAGGGTGTTCAAAAACTCATAGCCTAAACTACACATGTAACTTGTTTGAACCAAGATTAATACAAAATCCCTATTCACCTACATCCGGTAAACTATGCTAATACCATTAAATTGTGTTCAAAGTTTGGGTGTACAGCGCCCGAACAACATAACTATTCAAGCTTGAGTGTAGAGCAAGTTGCATAGGAGCTAGGCGCGTGGCACTTCTTATGTAATAATAGCAATCCTTGTAATGCCGCGAGTTATGTAATCTGTTGTACATTTATGTTTGAATATCTATGGTCTCCTGCTGATTTACGTCAAAACTTTGAACACAATTTAATGGTATTAGGATAGTTTTCCGAATGTAAGTGTACGGGGATTTTGTATTAATTTTGGTTCAAACAAGCTGTATGTGCAGTTTGGGCCATGAGTTCCCGTACATTCTGTATATAGGACCGTAAATAAACTATGGCCAGTAATGCAAGGTCAATATATCCACAGTCCAATATGACTACCGTATATTGCTAGTGCCGGTAGTTCAAATAAATGCTCCATTGTCTTGTGTACTGAATATATTAAATGGGAACATGTATATGTTTTAAATGACAAACATACATAAACAAACATACTTAAACTAATATTTATGACGGAGGAAATCCACACAGTAAAATTTATAACGAGAAAAACATGACATATATATTTTTTTATATATATATTGCTATTTTAATAGTTATTTCAAATTGCCAGAACTTTAAAGAATTGGTATGAAATAAGTGTGTGTATCTCTTATATTATTCTTAATATTTCTTATTTGGTTCTGTAGCCATGGGCATCTCTACTGATAATGGACATTTATATCAATAATTCCCCTTTCTTAACTGTGTCCTACCCTCAGAATACTGTGGAATGATGAATAAAGGTATACTATGAAGAAAATCACAAGGAGAACAATAATTCATAACTTGGGAACAAGGCAATATGGAACAATGTTTTTACAATGTACACTACTTTGCAAATAAACTAATATTATAGTGTAATAATTATTGTTATAACGTGTCATGTTCTTTCCTACTAGCGACGTCTGAGATAGATGTAGGCTGAAACTTAAACATTATTATCAACAATGATGCAAATAATAGAACAGAACTTGATAATATTGTGTAAACCATATTTTTATAATAAAATATTTATTTGATTTTACAGTTGATTTGAAATACAATTTTATATTTATTTTTCCTTAGAGTTATGTTTACAAAAGCTCAACAATATAGTGAAAGCTAATCATAATATCAAAGTTTAATACTTAATAATAATTGGATGAATTATTGTTACTTTTAGTCCTTTGTGTTTTTTTCCAGTTATAACAATAATTTTGCAAGTAAATAAAATTAAATTTGTAATCATACAATATATGGTTATTATGAAAATAAATTAGAATCTAAGTCCTGAGTTCAAGTTTTATTTTTAAATAGTTGTTGAAATTGGAAGATGATAAATACTTGGATGTTTGTAGATGTATAAATACTAATATCACCTATTTGCGGATCTGGTCGAAAACTACTACATAAATAAAAAATATAATTTCACTTTGAATTTGTAGGGCTTGTAAGCTAGTGTTGAAATACAAACTTTCTTCTAGTTGAAGTGAAAACTATCGCAACAATTTTTGGTTGTTCATATCCCATCGGGTGTTGAAAACCATATTATTATTTTAAAATAGTCTGGCATCACGCGCACAGAAAAACTTTGCCTATTTACAATTCAACAATAATCGTCCCCTTTTCTTACTTAGTTTTTCTCCTCCTCTTTGATCTAAAGCTCAAGCTTCAATTTAAAAATTGATATTCCTCTCGATGGAATGACTACTGATAGGATTATTTTAATAAAATGTTTGTATAAAGTAAATGTTTTTAATTGCAGTAAAATTTATCAAATAATATTTACATTTATAAAGAAATACCCTACTTCGGCGGCCACGTGGTCTAACGCGCTACTTTCTTGTTGGCCTAGAATGCCGAAGACAGGGAGATCAGGGTTCGACCCCAGTCGGGTGAACTGAGGGTGGTTTTTCCTGAATGGTTTTATACTCTCCCTCCATGCAAATGTGTGTGCATTTACTCTAAGTTAAACCTTCATAATATCTAGCCTACCAGTGTGATTAATGCATAGGCTTATAACCCAAACGGCTTGTAAGACGTGGTGCTAAAAATAAATAAATAAGTAATCCTTTATATAAATTCTACTTGGTTTAAGATGGCAGCCACAATGAAACGAAATTACTATTCTCTTTTGCTAGCCTGATACTGGGAAAGTAAATAATCAAAGTTGGCGGACCTGTATTGTCTATCAGCGTTCTTTTGTTGCCTCGATCTCTATGAGACTGTCCTTCAAGCTCGGTGGTGACGTGTTTACTTTAGTGGAAAGAGTGCTTCTTCAGAACTGGGTAGAAATGTACAGTACCAAGGAAACGTTAGCCACTAATGACAATCCATTGACTGTTGTTATTATTTGGTGTAGTCAGTTTTATGTAGTCTCCGATTTTGCTTTGGGAAGAAATTCAACGTATTTTGCTTGTAGAAAATGAGATGAGCTAGGCAGCCGCGTTTTACCATTAAAAATATATATTAAATATTCATTTAAACTAGCTAGAGTAAATAATATAATAACAGAGTAAACTTTGTTTTATTATATAGCGTACCAAAATGATTAGACATAAAAAAAGTGTCGAAGTCTTTGTATTCTCTACTCAAATTGAAGCTACTGTGTCCTTTTTTTAAAATTCCTCAGTTAAAACTTTAGCAGTTAGAAATTTGTGACACATCTCACATTAAATATCTAATCAGCTTTGACATGCGTTTAAGCATGTAATATTTCATTTATTTAAGGTATTTTACATTCACTCTCTGATAATATTAGCACATGACCTATCTAATAATTTAATTTTTGAACAGACACAACACCAATCCCCAGCAGTTAATGCATCACTGTGAAAGGTTTACCCACATTTCAACAATGATTAACTTTAGGGCCACGCCAGGAATAAAATTATACACCCTTTGCTTAGTAGGTAGACAAGTTACTGACTCAACCAAGGTTTCAGATAAGTGTGAAATAAAACTAGAACATAAATAAACAGTGACTATGGCATTAAGATATTAGAAAAGCATTGTTTCATAAATATGATAAAATTGGAAATATTTAAAATATTTATTTTAGATTATTTCTGTAGATCTCCTACATTTAAAAGTATCAACACAGGGATGACGTCACTCACGTGATACACGTAAGGCAGGTATGGGTTTGAATCTCAGCTGGTTGCGCTTGGTGTTTGTGGTGGTAAGGGGGGGGGGGAGTAAGCCACTTGGGATTACTAATAGCATCTTTACCGGTCTCTGTTAAGGTTAATGTGGGTGTATTTTCTTTAAGCAGCTCGAAAACCCTTCCATCTCATAATAAATTGTGAATAGACGTGATGATGAATTTATTAATACATGTATTATATTGATATGTGATTTTATTGCCCTGCGATTGGGTATCAATTATAGTGATTTCTTGTTTTATCGATGATAATGAGGATGATTATAATAGTGTGGACCTGTGTGTGCCTTACGGTGAAAAGTAGGTAAAATGATACCGGGTTTTATGCTGATGATGATGATTAAGACGCGTGCATACCATACTACGCACTTGTTATCACACGACTATGACGATCTTATTTTTTGTAATTCGATTGAAATCAGTAAAATTTGATGTTTTTACACAATTTATTGATTTTATTACACTTTCACTGTTTTAAAATTGACATTGATACAGTTCTTTGTTAATTTCTGAACTGACGCTCAGGGTCAGAGATAGCGCTGCTCAAAATTTTGTTTTCTGTGATATAATACCAGGTTTCCTGTGATGTTAATAGTTTTATTGTCCATCACAATGTTACTGTGTGGATTCATACACACAAGCTGCTTATATATGACCTACCCCTTGCTTCTTGGACCCCTTGTCACCAGTGTTAAAACTAACTAATAGGAGAACTCGTGGAAACCTGATGTTCTGAATGCTAGCTTTCTATTGAGTAAAGGGAACCATAATGTCACATGATTTTCAAAATAAAACGTAGTTTGTATTTTAAAGAAAGAAAGTTTTAAAATGCAGTACATTAAAACTACTTCTGAAAACGCATGACTCCGTAGAGGAAGTATTAAAAGGAAGCTTTGCATACATTTCATTAAAGAAAAGTACCCTTCATCCATGACTTTTTGAATATATGAGAGGGATCCAAAACAGTATTACTACAGTATATATATATATATATATATATATAGTGTATATAAAAATTAATACTATAAATTCATATATAGTATACATAAATATTAATAAAATATTTAATTAGACACTGTAGTTTATTGGAGTGAAGAGTAAAAATTTTGGGGAATGGGCAAAAAAAAGGAAAATGCTAGAAAGGCCAACAGTGTTCATAAAAAACTTACAATGGTACAATTTACAAAACTCTTGTACAATTAAGGCCTATTCATTATTATTATGGATTTGTATTATAATGATATCTAATTCTAATACAATGTGAGTTGTCTACATTGACTAATAAGTGCAATGCACAGACTTTATCTCTATTTAAACTTAAAATAGAGACATTTACTAAAAACTCATAAAATCTGGTAAACGCAATAATACACACTGTTGCATGAACAAGTTTTCAAAGAGCCTTAGTGAACTAATATAAACTGTTCACAACACATTGAGAAACGAGGCTTATATGTGTCCACCAAAGAACATAACAATTGATTGATTTTTCAAAGACTTGAAAAAAGATATAAATATTGGCTTATAGCTCAGAAACTATGGATTTAAAAAATATATTTCAAACAAAAGAGTTTTATATTTAATATTACTATATTTTCACAATGACCCATGAGCTCATATCTTAAGTAGGTTTATTTGAGAATATAAAAAGATTAAAATTGAAAATCCCTGCCTAAGTAAAGTACCTTTAATGTCAACTTTACAGGAAACCAGATTTTCAATATTGCTTTTAGTTAAAAACAGTATTTAGATAAAAAACAATGTAATTAAAATCTTTAGAGCAAGTTTGGGGGAAATCGATTTTTCTCTGTTTTAGCCCTTCAGTAAACTGCTCTTGATTTTAGTATTCTTATCTAATTCTAAAAACCCCTCAGAAAACCCTATGAAAACCCTAGATACCAAGTTTTATCCCGATTGGTAAAATAGTTTCCCCTCTACCCGGAGGTACAGACAGATAGACAGACAGACAGACAGATGGCATCGCGAAAACCTGTTTCAGGGGGGTCATGCAACGTTGACATTTACCAAAACCTTAAGTTTGATTTTTTTTAACAATCATAATAGTTCTTTCTCCGAGGTGTCAAGAGAAATTAAAATCGTCTCTTCATTCAAATCCAGGGTAGATTTTTTTAAACAACGATCTGTGCATCATGAATCGCAATGCACTTAACACGTTATTATCAGCGAGCCAACAAGGTCACCATTCTACCGTTCCACAACCACATTTTGTAAGTTCAAATTTCTCAACCGTGTAGGGGTAGGAGGTTAGGAGAAACGGAGGAAGTTGGGGGGGTGGGGGGTGGAGTAAAGGGAACAGAAAGTCTTTCAATCAATTATGTAAATGTGGATATTGTCATGCCACACAGATATATTGTAGACAGAGGTGGATAGAAGTGCAGCCTCCAAAACTAATTTTCATTCGTTTCCTCAGTCAGACAACCTTATTTCGTTCTAGTCTGTGTTAACGTTAGTTCTAGTTCCCCCCTTGTGTTTCAACCCGTACTACTACATTTGTGTCCTCTCTATCACTGCTCGTACAGTGTGTCACTAGTTACAAACTCCCCTTGCGTGCGTTACACAAACCGGGTCTGTGCTCTGAACGGGGAAATGAGTTGACACAGAGCGAGTGTAGGAAAACGATAAGACTTATGATTAAACGTCGGTCTCAACCGTTTGTGAATATTTTAGAAAGAATCGCGTGGTTTGACATAACTACTCCCCTGCACGGTAAGTATCAATTAACCCCCGACACGATACTTGCGATACAGCGCTCCGCGGGATGGCTTGTATCCCTCACTTCGAGGGCAGGGGATCAATCACCGGATATGTTGATTAATAAATAATAATTGGATGGTATTACTTACTTCAGTGACCGTATAGTCTAAGGCGTCATTCTCTTATTAAACTAGACTGCCGATAACAGTAGGATTGGAGATCGATTACCATTCAGGTTTACTGAGGGTGATTTTTACATAATAGTCTTCCACTCAAATGGGAGTACACTTCCTTTGAACTCAACCCTCCTCATCCCTAACTCACTGGCGTGATAATTACACGTTAGATATACACAGACTGATCAGGTAGCAGCTTGTGGTGACCTGGTGGTCTAGGGGTAAGGTGTCGGACTTCTGTACTGGCAGCCGGGGTTCAATCCTAGGTCCCGGCACAGATTTATCTGATTACCAAACCCTTCCTTCACCTCTGACAAGACATCTTGTTAATGTGGGGAATGTCAGGCCTCCACCGTGGTTCGGATTCCACGTTAAACTGTAGTTCCTCCATTTCATCTCACAATCACCCTACCATTACACATTAGCGTGAGTATAACACGAACGGGTAGTAAGACGCGGTGCTAATAATAATAATAATAATAATAATCAGGTAGCAAGAGATAAATCTGTGATGGGACAGAGGATTAAACCCCGGGCCTCCAGCACAGAAGTCTGACACCTTACCCCTAGACCGCAAGGTCACCAGATACTTATATTTTATGTACTGAATAATTAGAGTTTACTTGTAACAAGTGTTGGTATTTAATGTATTTATCTACACCAGTACGCTTAGAGGTTTATTTGGGTCATGGAACTGATAAGAAGATCCCGGATAGTTCAATAGGTACAGAAGTTAGAAAGTAGAGCTGAATGACCAGGGTTCAAATCCCTGTTATTTCGTAATTTTTATCCTTACACAATATCGCCATCAGAATGTCATCTGAAAATACATTTTGGTTTAATTTAAATAGTTTAAAAGATGCTATAGTGGGACTCATCATACGTATAATAGGGTTGGCAAACTGAGCGCAAAGTTCCTCTAGTCTGATTTGCTGTCTACAGTAAGGTCCGCATTCGACTCCCGGGAGGATTTAAGGAGTGTATTTTCCTAAACGGATTATCACTCGTCCTCCACACAAATATAAGTACACTTTCTCTAAACTCTACCTTCACCATCCATTACACACCCTTTGAGTAGTAATTACCAGTGTGTATAGACCGGACAGGTCTTAGGACATGAGGGCAGGGGGGAGGGGGGATATAGACCTACGCTTGGATTCCAAAATTGGAGATTAGGCCAGGGAACATGTCTTTGTAACAGCTTGGGTCACTCGAATATATAAACTATCAACTGTATTAACAGTAAATAATGAATTAATTAAATTACACAAGGCATTAATTTTTTTAAATACGAAAGAAGTCATGACTGGAATTCAAACCCGATCACCCCGTCGTCGGAGGTTCAGTCTCTTGTGAGATTGACGCCTAACCTTTCATGCATCTACAAATTGAAGGTTCTGATTTGTTAGGTTGGGTAATATCCACATAGGTCTGTCATAGACAGGATTAAAAACTAAAAGCGCAAAAGAATGTTAAAATTATTGAAAATACTTCACAATCATAATTTAAATCAGTGTTATCTTTGAATGAGAACAAAACACTTTATCAATAAACTTTTCATTTTGGTATTATTTTTATCGCCGAGTCTTACTATCCGTTCGAGGTACTAACCATTTTGTTATTGCAGAGCTAATTAAACCAAACTATTTTAATCCTGATAATATAATTGGTTTTTAAATATAACTAAGTACTTTTTAATACTTTCTAATATTTACTTAGTCTATGGTATTATTAGTAACTCAAGAGCTCATTGCTGCACTTACTAAAGTACGCCACCTATTCTTATCTTGAGATAGGCCTATCCAGTCCACCTCATTACTCCGCTAATAGTTTACTGATTACTATTTTTTTCGAAATATTGATATTTTAAAAGATGGCTTTAGTAATTTGGTTCAAATTGGGTAATTGTTAAGCTTTTTACATTATATATATAGGTTTTACCAAAAAAAATTATTTAGTAATAGTAGTTAACTAATTACTGAGTTTTGAAACGTTAATTTTTTTTGAAAATGGCTTTAATAATTAGGTTCAAAACTGAAAACCAGTGACTATTTTACATTTTCATTATTAATGTTTATTTATTTATCTAAAATAAATTAAACTAAGGGTTGTTTAGCTACGATGAATCATATAATTAATTTTTTTTTTTAAGTTTATCTTGAAGTTTGAATTTAAATTATTAGTTTTTCATGATAACATGATAACAAATAATATTAGGGTGGATTACAAATCATTTATCTTTGAGAATTCAAATTTTGTTAAATAGCCATATTTGAATAATTTGATTTAAAATGTATTAATAAAAAGTGTTTATTGTAACAAGATTTTTTCTACGAGGAAAACATACCTAAGGATAGATAGTTTCCTTAAAACCTATTTTTTTAAATGTTGAAGATTATCAGTGAGCCTATAATACTTAAACAATATGAGAAAGTTTGTGCGATTGTGTAGTACAATTTATTTAATCTACCTTCGCATGTATTTATTTTTATTTCATTGTTATATTTATTATATTATAATTGTTTACCTGTAGCTAAAAATATATTGGAAGTTACTATTGGTGAAATGTTAATTTCATGTCACCCACCTCGGTGACTGCATTGTCTAACACGCTAGTCTCGCAGTAGACTAGACTGACGATGACAGGGAAATCGAGGATAGTATCTTGGTCGAGTGTACTGAAGGGTTATTCCAAAATGGTTTCCCACTCTCCCTCTTTGCAAATGCGGGTACACTTCCTTTAAATATAACCTTCCTAAACCCTAAACCCATGAGCGTAATTAGTATATAAGAATATAAACCGAATGTGTAGTAAGACACAGTGATAAAAGAAATAATTTCTAATCGAAATATTTATGTTGACCATTCATGTTTTTTTTACACAATATATAGTGTTAATGTTGTATGTGTATGTGTGTGTGTGTGTAGTATATTATTTCACAAAAATCTCTTTTTTATTTATACATATTTTTGTCCATGTAATGTGTATTCTAAAAATCTTTTCATATTAGTAAGTAAATGTTCTTGGGGCTTATTGTGTAATGTACTTTTTTTTATGAGTGCTTCTTATAACATTATATAATATAAAATATTCTTATTTAAAGATAGGAGGTCTATGCAAGGCCGTAGCCATCTAATAATTTCAGGGAGGGGGAGGGGGTTGGTGGGCACATTCCCCAATTGCTGGAAGCTAGAAAAATTCTAAAGATAAACAGTTCTAGACGCTCTCTGAAGTGGTTATTTTTCGTGGTAAAATAACCCCCTTGCTGCCGAAGACTTGGAGATTTTTTAAATATTAAACTCTTTTTCTGTCTATGGCTAGGACAATTTATAAATATTTAACACCTCTAGAAGCTCCCTGAAGTACTTTTTATTGTAACAAAGCCCCCTAATTTGTATTTTATCTTATTTTTGATATTGTTTGAACCATAAATAAAGCCATATATATTTTGTTCATAAAATTTCGCGGGAGGTTTGAACCCTTAATACCTTCCCCCCCTCCCCCCGTGGCTACGGCCTTGCGGTCTATGTATACTTTGTAATCATTTCTAAAACCATCTTCACAATTCAAGCTTGTATTCGTTTAACTAATCTAAAATTCACATATGTAAATTGATTAAGTTTCATTAGCTTTACTTTGTAAACCAATTTGTATATTTTCCTATTATTGCGCCACAAAAGTTTTACAAGTCAAATAGAAAAATATATATATGTAAGATCCACCTTTTTTTTTTATGTTTGGGACCACATCGAATGTTGGAGCCATCATAGTATTGAGGCCGAAAATGTCCACGATTACCATTATTTCTTTAGCCTATGAGAAAGTAAAAAGGCTAGTATTTTTAATACATATTATTCTAAAAAATTTTATGTACAGTAAAATTAAATATTTTTAAAACAAATATAGTTCGGTATTCAATTATATAGATTTACTATTACCAAATAATGTTCATTCATATTTTCGAGCTCGGATTATACTCTATTTTTTTTAAATAGAATTATATGAGCTATTTATTCAATGTGAACAGTTAGTAAGACAAGTTGTTTAGAAAATATAAGAACGTTTTCAATCAATGAGTTAAAAAATTAATATTCAATTATATGCCCACCACGCGCAACGAATACATTTTAAAAATTGGTTTGAATCAATAAGTATTTTTTTATTCCTGTCAACTTTAGGCCTCAACCTAAACTACAATACTTACTACCTTTCAGAGGGGTGGGGGTTAAACTAAGCAAAGAGAGAGGAAAGGAACAATAAGTTACTGGTCTCACAATCCAGCTCTCATGCGTGCACACACACACACACACACACACACACACACACACACACACACACACACA
>CABFOV010007736.1:15192-26935 GCA_902141375.1 Timema poppense
TTTCTATTGGTTAGTTTTTTACATTGCTGACCAGGGGAGAAAAATGCAAGGGGTATGTTATATATAAACCATTGTGCGTATGTTTAAGGCATCTCCGGGATCCAAACATCTACACCGAGATCACGCTCACGCACAAGTCAGTCTAACACAGTATTATATAAATCACATCAATATCACAAGTGTGTATGATATAAAACATTTAATTGAAATATATACAAGTACTTTACTGGTGTAATTTAAATAAACCGTGTGTGAATAAACAGCCATCAACAGTTTTCTTTCTTTAATTATATTAATGTACCGATTTAATTAGTGCTCGAACACGGAGCTTTAGACAACCTATAAAACATCACAACATTATATCAGGGAATTAATCCCCAGTGTTTCAATCGACGCCCAAAGCGGGATGATTGATTCCATATTATTACAATTGACGCCCAAAGAGCGGCGCGATAAATCCATAGTATTACAACTTACAGTATCTTTCTTGTAAGTTGTGGATAACCCTGCATTAACACCCGTAGCACCCACATAAATTTAAGAAATATTTCTTTGTTTGTGTGCACTAAAGTTTAATTACAATTAAAAAGCTAAACAATCTTCTAAAGGCATAAAAAAAATTGCCACTAAATAACCACTCTAAAAGTGTATAGAGGCATCTAATTTTCAAAAAATTTCTAGAGGAAGATCACTTTAAATAGCATCTACAGGTAATAAATTTTCAAAATATTTCTAGGTAAGGAACACTTTAAGTAGCTATTAGAAGATTCCAAATTTAAAAAAATCTTTTGAGCAAGAACAACTCCAAATAACATCTAGAAGAGTAAAATTTTCGTCAATTTTGTCAAGTGTGGACCACTATAAATAGCTTCTTAGAGCATCCAAGTTTTGGAATTTTTTTGATGAGGGCTTACGATTCCCCTTTTGACTATGGGGCCAAGACGTTAAAAACACCATATATACCACTGGGTAGTATCATTACCTATAACATAAAAATATAGATGGTGCCTACCCACCATTTTTATTTGTTGACCCGCCTCGGTGGCGTAGTTGGCTAACGCGCTTGTCGTGTTGAGCTCGACTGCTGAGGACGGGGAGATCGAGGTTCAGAATCTCGGTCGGGTGAGCTGGGGAGGGTTTTTCCTAACTGGTTTTCCACTCTCCCTCTACGCAAATGTGGGTTTACTTCCTCTAATTCAACCTTCCCAATTCCTATCCATTAGCGTAATTAGTACTTAAAGCGTATAACCCGAACGGGTAGTAAGACGCGATGCTAAATATTACTATTATTATTAAAAATGAAAATTGTGAAAAACTATTATAGGGAATAGTTTCCGAGCCTGTGCTTAGTGATAGGAGCCGATACGAGCCTCCAAAATGTGCGAGCTCATCTCAACCCACGAATAACACATCTGGTAGTTACTAAAGTTACTACAACAATTTTAATATATTTGTACATCAAGCCATGTTATCGGCAGCTGCATTATTGAGAGATATTATAATAACCTATAAAATAACACAAATAATATGGTGTAATTATATCAATTTAGCTGAAAAAAAATTGAATTTTCCTAACTGTTTTTCCAAACAAAGTCAGGCAATAGCTTAGGAAGGTATTAAGTACAGCTTGAACCAAACGACATGTAGTTATGCATTTTATGCAGACTGCCTTAAGAAACAGTGGAATTGAGAGGCCAGTAAAACAGTTTGCCTTAGTTTTAAAAACACAACAACATTGAAAATTATGTGTTTTAGCTATTTTTTTAGCATCGTGTTTTACACTCTTTTGGCTTATAAGCATATGTACTAATTACGTTAAGGTATTAGGGATCAAATAAGATTGACTTTAGAAGAAATGCACCAGCAATGTTATAGAGGGAGAGGGGAAAATAATTTTGGCAAAAGCACCCTAAGATTATCTTATATCTTATTTCTCGGTCAATCGGTCGTGAGATGGTCTCTTAAGACACCTCTTTACAACTAAAGTGGAGTGTCCTTAAAATTGGTTAATTTATCATGTAAGCAACAGGACTTACCTTCAGAATGTTCTCTTATGTTCATGGTGTGTGGTGTCTCGCATCCCCTTTCTTCATTCTCCATCAGACATCAAGTTACGCTCTTTCATCAAAGAAAATGGGCTTAAAAGGTTGAACTTACGCTCTTTCATCAAAGAAAATGGGTTGAGAAGGTTGAACTTACGCTCTTTCATCAAAGAAAATGGGCTGAGAAGGTTGAACTTACGCTCTCTCATCAAATAAAATGGGCGGAGAAGGTTGAACTTACGCTCTTTCATAAAAGAAAATGGGCTGAGAAGGTTGAACTTACGCTCTTTCATCGAAGAAAATGGGCTGAGAAGGTTGAACTTACACTCTTTCATCAAAGAAAATGGGTGGAGAAGGTTGAACTTACACTCTTTCATCAAAGAAAATGGGCTGAGAAGGTTGAAATTACGCTCTTTCATCAAAGAAATTGGGCGGAGAAGGTTGAACTTAACGCTCTTTCATCAAAGAAAATGGGCGGAGAAGGTTGAATTTCAAGGAACTAGACCATAAATTACTTGGAGATGTAATGTAAAACACTAATAAATCACACCAGTATTGGTGGTCACATGGTCTAACGCGTCTCTCTCATGTGTAACTTGATTGCTTGGAATAGGTAGATCAAGATTCGAATCCCGGTCAGGTGTGCATAGTTTATTCTCCTAAATGGTTTCCATACTCTCTCTCTCTCTAACATAACGTGTACATTTCCTTGAAATTAAACCTTCTTAGTTATTAATCTCTAACATCTTAGCTCAAACAAGAAATCCTATTGAATAGCGTATTTTAGGATAATTTTTCAGGACAGTTACTCTAAAAATGTAATTTCCTCATCTCTATTCCATAAGAGTAATTTAATGTATGCGTATAGCCCGAACAGGTACTTAGATGCAACGATAAAAAAAACTTGTGAGATAGTCACCTCCAGAAGAGACGCTGGGGATATAACTCTGGCCAATCTCAGAAGCTTTGATGTATTTTTACAGTTATGTTCCGCGTATTACTTACTACCCATCCGTGATAATCGCATATTTTACACTACTGAGTGCGTATAGATCGAACGGGTAATAAGACGCGGTGTTAAAAAAAATCTAAAGAGATAGGGATGAGAAAGATGGAGTGATGAATACTGCATAATAATAGAGATTGTTCAGACACATGAGAACCAATAGATGTTTTGGTTTAAATGTCCAATTTAATTTGTATCAACGGAACGTAGGTAAGGGAGTAAGTTTTAGGCCTACTGAGCTACTTATTGAAACAATATCTATGAAATTAAATGTGAAAATGTAAATGTTTTAAATTAGATAAATGTTTAAGTTTCTAACTTTTGTTCGGTAATAACATTACTTAGGTTATTTTGATTTAAAAATAATACTTTTGTTTTATTTTAATAATACGTGAATTTTAATTATTGGGTTGCATAAATATCTTTACCTATAATTAATTATTAGTTGGTGACCTGGCGGTCTAGGGGTAAGGTGTCAAGACTTCTGTGCTGGCGGCCGGGGTTCAATCCTAGGTCGCGGCAAAGATTTATTTGATTACCAAACCCTTCCTTCATCTTTGACAAGACATCTTGTGAATGTGGGGAATGCCAGGCCTCCACAGTGGTTCGGATTCCACGTTAAACTGTAGGTCCTCCATTTCATCTCACAATCACCCTACCATTACACATTAGCGTAAGTGCGTATAACCCGAACGGGTAGTAAGACGCGGTGCTAATAATAATAATAATNTAATTAATTATTAGTTGGTGACCTGGCGGTCTAGGGGTAAGGTGTCAAGACTTCTGTGCTGGCGGCCGGGGTTCAATCCTAGGTCGCGGCAAAGATTTATTTGATTACCAAACCCTTCCTTCATCTTTGACAAGACATCTTGTGAATGTGGGGAATGCCAGGCCTCCACAGTGGTTCGGATTCCACGTTAAACTGTAGGTCCTCCATTTCATCTCACAATCACCCTACCATTACACATTAGCGTAAGTGCGTATAACCCGAACGGGTAGCAAGACGCGGTGCTAATAATAATTATTATTATTATTATTATTAGTTGTGTGACCATTTTGTGTTTGATAGTTGTGACAAACACGCAATTATTTGTTTTGGGTCTAAAATGATTTAATTTTGGGCGTTGAGAGGAGCCAGGCCAACAAGTCTGAATTCCACCAGATTCGCCCTCAGCCATGTCTTGATTAGACGCAGTGATGACACTAGATACAAGTTAACCTTATCAATTTTTTACAATACCTCAATGAGAATTTTTCCTGCCATTATATAAATTCTTGTACGTTCGCTTGGATCTTTTCATGCCCCTTTTTTCCGTTGATCAGCTCACATGTGTTTATCTCAGTTGAATTCCAATTATTTCGTCTGACGCCTGATCATTTGGGGGGCGGGAGCATTTCCTACTCTCAACCCTCCTCTACCCCCGTGGATTCGCTCCTGTTTAATTAGGTATATAATAGGTGTATAGTTTAAACCAGGGTTAGCAAACTCACGGCCCGCAAGACATACCTGGCTGACACATTTGTCTGCAAGACTTTTATTTTACTATCCGGTCTGCAGTCATACACGTACACAAGTCATAGTTTACAGTATATAGTTTCGAACAAAAAACACGTGGAACAATTTCAAACTTTGATATTTTATTTATCAGTTTAATATATATTTGATTGTGGGAATTACCCGCCTCGGTGGCGTAGTTGGCTAATGCGCTTGTCGTGTTGAGCTCTACTGCTGAGAACGTGGAGATCGAGGTTCGAATCTCGGTCGGGTGAACTGGGGGTGGTTTTTCCTAAATGGTTTTCCACTCTCCCTCCACACAAATGCGGGTTCACTTCCTCTAATTCAACCTTCCCAATTCCTAATCCATTAGAGTAATTAGTACTTAAAGCGTATAACCCGAACGGGTAGTAAGACGCGGTGCTAAATATTAATTAATTAATTGATTGTGAGAATTGTTAATTATATGATTTAATAAATTCTACTTAAAGTCGCTCGCCAACCCGCATTAAAATCTGGTAAAAATTAAGTTTTTAAATATTATAAACATACATTAATGATCTTAAATAAATAGCATCTAATATCTATTATAAAGTTACATCTGTGAGCACGCGGATTAAATGTCAGATTCTTATGGTTTAATTTGATGGTGTGGGGGAAGTCAGGGTCCAAATTCCAGCCTGGTGTATAGAGGGTATTTATCCATTTATGGTTTCCCCCATTCACTTCACTCAGATGTGGTTACATTTCCTTTAAATATATCTTCTTCATCCTATGTTTCTATATGCTGTGGCCCACAGTAAGCCCCGACTTTTTGAATCTGGCTCTTCAACTAGTGTGTTTTTAGACCACTGGTTTATACTAACAACACTTCAATTTTTTTAACATCACAAAGTAGTATATAAATAAAATAAAAATGAAACTATGCATTATGGAGTCGGAAGCAATTTTGGATGGAGTCGGTAAAAATTTACCGGCTTCGGCTTCAAAATCGAAAGTATAGTATTATAGCAATACATGGTATATATATCATTTAAATTTTATATTATTTATGCCTTGGAATGATATTTTTAATTTGAATGGACGCATTTTTATAAATTCAAACCCGCCTCGGTGGCGTAGTTGGCTAACGCGCTTGCCGTGTTGAGCTCGACTGCTGAGGACGGGGAGATCAAGGTTCGAATCTCGGTCGGGTGAACTGGGGGTGGTTTTTCCTAAATGGTTTTCCACTACCCCTCCACGCAAATGTGGGTTCACTTCCTCTAATTCAACCTTCCCAATTCCTAATCCATTAACGTAATTAGTACTTTAAGCGTATAAACCGAACGGGTAGTAAGACGCGGTGCTAAATAATAATAATATAAATTCAAAATGTAGAAGAACTTACCATGAGCTCATTTGTATTGGAGCATTTTACTGTAGTAAATTTTTGATTACTAATTAATATACTCAAGCCATTTCTGAAGGAGTCCGAGTTGAAGGTTTGACGTACCGCGCGCGACCTGTTATTTACACAAATAAATCACAATACAAACTAATAAACATGGGTAAACTTGAGGTAAAAATTAGTCCACTTTATTAATGAAAGAACAGTTTTTATTACACGGTTAATACGAGACACTTAGGTAGAAAACACAAAGTCAACACTTTATTAGCCTACTCATATGAATATTTACAAATGGACATATACATTAACTATAAACATTAAGTATCGTAACAATTAGCACCTACAATAATTATTGATATCAGTCCAAACATGTTCATGTGAATATGGGTACACAAATAAATACATTGTTAAAACCCACATTATAAATCGAATAAATTAAGTATATTGTTCAATTATATAGTTATTATGTTAATTCATATAATATATTTTTAGACAGGGCAAAACAGATTTCATGATCTATTTAGCAATGGAAGTGAGTACAATAATAAATATTTATAAATAAGATTATTTTTATTTTACAGGAACGTTTACTTATTTATTAGTAATTTACAAAATACCAACTACGAGAGTGTTTCTATTTTGACAGGCGCTTAGCGCAAATAATCTTGGTAGCACCTGTTACCAAATTTAAAGTGAAAAAAACAATTATTTGTACATCACTCATTTTAAAAATACAAGCATGGAGTCGAACCGCAACTTCCAAAATAGGAGGTTGTTTGACACCTGAAGAGAGATACGCAACTAGCGTTTTCAACCCGAGTTACGGAAGTCAACAATCGTGGTCAGATAAATATGTATATATTTTCAAACATTATATTATGAGTACAAAGTTGTTGTTGTTCGCCGACTCTGGCCCAGTTTTACCAACTCTGAATTAGGTTTCAGATAAAAATGTATGTGTATGTCAGATTGTTCTAGAGTGTTTTATCAATGTTTCGTTGTGAGCATGCGCGAGATTATTGTACAGTGGCTAACCTTGTCGATAATAATATTAATAATAATTATATGTCTGGGCTAAACAAAGCTGTAGCTCAGTTTGCGGAAATATTAACTATTGCTAAAGTACCATTGCCCAGGAGAAGCCCGAATATTCTAATCATACATTCTTTCCGTGGAAACTCTATTCATGTATCGTGATAAGTGTAAAGCCAATGAAGATCTTAATCTCACTTAAGATACCCGCCTCGGTGGCGTAGTTGGCTAACGCACCTGTCGTGTTGAAGCTTGACTGCTGAGGACGGGGAGGTCCAGGTTCGAATCTCGGTCGGGTGAACTGTTTTTTTTTTTTCCTAAATGGTTTTCCACTCTCCCTCCACGCAAATTCGGGTTCATTTCCTATAATTTAACCTTCCCAATTCCTAATCCATTAGAGTAATTAGTACTTAAAGAGTATAACCCGAACGGATAGTAAGACGCTGTGCTATATATATATATATATATAATAACTTAAGACTAATTAGCCAAAACTGGTGACGATGGGAACTATTCCCCTTTTGAGAAAAATCCCCCGGTGGTAATAAGGACTCAAACATGGGACCTCTAAGTCAGTGGCCAGGAGCTCTGACCACTACACCACGAGGCAAGTGGTTATCATAGATGGATAAGTTGGGCTTGAATAAATTACACAATCAGCAATAGTTCAAACTATATCTGTTCGTTTAGTGAGATTTTTTTCTCTAACCAATCTGACCCCTATGAGTTGTTGGTATATGGACTTATAGGTCGTGCTGGCAATAAAATAGGATAACCAGAACCAATCGTACTTGCTTACAGTCATATTTTCATAGGAAGAACCTTATTCGTGTTAAGTATGTATACATTAAAAGTTTGATGTATAGGCCTATTTTGAAACAAACTCGTGTATTCTTCAAACTATAAATATCTAAATTACATATGATTAAAATAATTTTTATCAACAATGAAATAAAAACAAAGATATTTTGTCTTACTTTAGTTTGAAGGCAAGGAAATAATTATTCTTTTATCCAAAGTAAGATCATTTGAATCATTTCTGCACATGTGTTTGTAACTAAACGCCACTGAAAACTAGGAAATGTTTGCTACCAAATTATCCACATGAGCACTACTTGTTTTTTTAAATAATTTCCATGATAGTTGGTTCTACACACGATAATAAATGACTCATAAATAATTCAGTATTGAATTATGTATGAAAACACCCATCTGCTTGTGAGAGAAATAGATCTTCAAGTACGTTTATTAAGTTAGAACTGCATTTAGCCCCAATACAATTTAAAACCCTCCCAAATTTTAATCTTAAAAGAAATATTAAAATTTAAAACAATATGATTGGACGTTTCCTATTGGTTTTGGTTGAAACATGGATACAGTAACAAATGGAAAAGGAGGAAGGACTCCGAGAGTATTGAACACCTCTAAATGTCATCAAATACTACACTTAAATCAATTTGTCCAAGGACCACTAGACAATATGTCTATCGTTTATATAACATTGATAGAGGTATGGCGGAATGTTATGATATTTTTCTCCTTCACTCCCTATTTCCCCTCTTACCAACTCACTCATGCCTTTAAAAAAAATTACCTATGAGGACATCTCAAAAGCGCTTAGTAAGATGAATTTGAAAGACAGTCATTAGGTCTGTAAGGTTCGTATGAGATCAAAAGAATGAACGACTTAACCAAAGAGGGCATAATAGCAAAGAGTAGGATATAAGATGAACTGCAGCCAGATTTGCTTGAGAGAGTCATTTATAATATATTTAATATATATTATATTTTATTTATATATTACATATTATTATTTATTATATATAAATGATATATTATGTATCCACATAAAATATAATATATAAATAAAGTATAATATATTTTATAATAAATTATGTAATGTAAATTATAATTATATTGTATAGGCCTATATATATTATATATAAAAGCATGATATTCAATATATTATTTAATAATATATAATAATATTAAATATTTAGTATGTATTATATTATAAATATATTGTATATTATATATATAAGCAGGACACACAATATATTATTTAGTAATACAGTATATATTACGTATAATATGAAAGTAATATATATTATTAATTAATATTTTGAATATAATGTTTTATATATATATATGTATGTATGGTTGATCTTTGAAAGAAGCCCAAGAATTAAAAAACCTTGTATTTACAAATAAATATTTTGTAATAATCAACCATTCATTGCCGAAGGACTTTAAGTGTGCACCGCAAAAGGTAAACCATAGTGCTTGAATTCTCTATCATATAGAATCTTTTCTAAAATTAAAAAATAAACTCAATAAATAAACCTAAAAATATGTGTTGGGTCATCACTCAACTATGTCTAGCCTTAGAACGGTTATATCAATCAATCAAAAACTTGGGAGACCTCAATGATACAACATCTTAAAACCATTGCTACGTATCATGCATTGATAAAAGATAACTAAATTTATCTTAAAGTTGTAAAAAATGTACGCGATACGCCAAAAGTGGCCATTTAAAATAACATGCCTTGGCGTTTTAATCTATAAAAATAGATCAAGTAGTTTTTGAACATTCATAAAAAGGTTTTTTTTACATCAGAATATCAACTATTATTGCACCAAACCCTTTTTGACGACAAAGTTCCAAAGATGGAGTGATGAATACTGCATAATAATAGAGATTGTTCAGACACATGAGAACCAATAGATGTTTTGGTTTAAATGTCCAATCAGAATATCAACTATTATTGCACCAAACCCTTTTTGACGACAAAGTTCAATTTTTGGAACGTGGGTAAAAGTGAATTAGATACAATTATATTTATGGTGTTCATATAGGACCTAAGCTTGGGGTCTACCCTTTCAATACTAATTTACATTAATGGAACATTAAATAATTACAATTTACAGCTAATTAAAAAAAATTGATCTTACACATGGTTTACAAACCTACATTATTTTAATTTAAGAAACCCGCTTTAGTTACCACATGGTTTAAGGTGCTACTCTTGCAGTAGACTAGACTGCCAATGATGGGTAGATTAAGGTTCGAATCTCAGTCGGATTTGGCGTACTCGGTGTTTTATTATTATTATTATTATTATTATTATTATTATTATTATTATTATTAGCACCGCGTCTTACTACCCGTTCGGGCTATACGCACTTACGCTAATGTGTAATGGTAGGGTGATTGTGAGATGAAATGGAGGACCTACAGTTTAAAGTGGGATCCGAACCACGGTGGAGGTCAGGCATTCCCCACATTCACAAGATGTTTTGTCAGAGGTGAAGGAAGGGTTTGGTAATCAGATAAATCTGTGCCGGGACCGAGGATTGAACCCCGGCCGCCAGCACAGAAGTCTGACACCTTACCCCTAGACCACCAGATTACCCTAAAAGTTACCAAACGGAAATATGGTCATGACATAGATCAAAGTTATGCCATTTAAAAATGTGATATAGGTTGAGGTAGGGCAGTTGTGTGTAACCCCTTGGATTACTTTTAGAAGAAGTGGTTGCTGTCTGATATAATTAGACACTAAACCTTTTCGTGAATCAACGCCCTTGACCTATACCACGTTACTCATAGGCCTTAACATCCCTCTTTATCGCTTTCTGGGTCAAACTTTATTATATACGCAAAACTACTCTAATTCCACTTCATATTAAACCATGTTGGAAACAATTCTCAAATTCCATAGAATTAGAGCACTGCTAGTGGGTTTGATATATTATTGTGTAAATTAGGCACTGCCCTAGACCCCAAACAACCACAGAAGATATCCAAAATGTAATTACTGTATTTTGAAACAGTTTACAGATCGGATGGATAGTAAATCTTTATTTACAATTTTTTTTAAATGTGTGTTTTTAATGTGTCTTGGTTTAGTCAATAATTTATTGGAAGTTGGGTGTGTGTATGGACATTAATCATTTCAAAACCTTCCAAAGAAAGTAGCTTTGGTTATTATTGAAAATTTAAGGATAACATATATTAAATATATTGATTGGTAGTAATTAATTTTAGCAATTTTAGTAATCTTCGTTTATTAGGAAATCCAAAATGTTTCCATTAAGTCTTCGAAACTATAGCAGGAGTATTGATATTGTTTATTGTTATTTCCAATCCTCTCCCCAATTAATACAATTTCCTTTCTTTTAAATTCATACTTCTCATCAAATTATCTAATATTAGAGAGTTTAAATTAATCATCAACACAATGCATAAGGAAAAATTAATAAGAATTATTATTTGTGATCGTTAAAACAATGATACTATTTTTCAAACTTTACAGCTTGAAAGTAAATCAAATTCTTTTGTTTGGATGAATAAATATATATATATATAATATCTTAAGTCAAATTTATATTCTTTAAATTTCCATATAAAAAATTTGATTAACCAGAGTTTTTTTCCTACATTTTGTTAATGAATGTCTGTACAGTAAATATTTATCCATTTTCAGGCGTGTAGTTTGTACATACCATCTCTAAAGAGAATTAATTATAGATTACCTTCATTCCGGATTTTGCTTGTCAAAATAGAGGCGAATTCTAAAACTTGAATTCAGATTAAATTAGTTGATTTCTGTTATTTGCATTGTGTTTGGTTGTTTAAGATATGGGGAAAGCTATGCTATTATTTTCTGATCAACACATTACTACCCGTATGAGCTATTTGCAAATATACATTAATGTAGTAAGAACTAGGCAGGTATAAATAAGAGTAAATGTGCCCTCTCGTTCATATTGAGACA
>CABFOV010007737.1:0-22248 GCA_902141375.1 Timema poppense
TCTTGTCAGAGGTGAAGGAAGGGTTTGGTAATCAGATAAATCTGTGCCGGGACCGAGGATTGAACCCTGGACCCCCAGCACCGAAGTCTGACACCTTACCCCTAGACCGCCAGGTCACCTATGTAATTAATAAAGATACAAATATACCAGGAGGGTAGTAAGACATGATGATGATAAAACTATGGATTATATGAATCTACTATAGAAACCATCCTCCTCTCCCCCATTTTACCCCGACCTCGGCCAAGACGGCGACAAACGCGCGCATCTGTTTGACAAGGGTTCAGTTCCAACGCAGTGAGGTAAAGTCGCTGTAACGTACTGGATGTTCTTGCAGTAGTCCCCTGTTGAATGCTCCCCGGTCTCGCTAGATGTCGCTAGTGTCGCCTTACAATGATTCATCGCGGACCAGTACCGGCATGGTCTCTGGGAAGGCCAATAGGTAACTGTACCCGCTCGCTTACTTAGTCTTAGTGCCGAGGGTTCCTCAACCTTCACGTGTTTATCGACGCCACTAGGAGGGTATAAATATGACTTGCCTTCCCAATTATTTGTTTTTATATCCTCAGACCCTATATCGGTGGTCTTAACGCGTTACTCTCTTTTAGACTGAATCGTCGTCGATGACCGGTAGATCGAGGTTTGAATCTCGGTCAGGTTTATTAAAGGTGGAGTTAGGCAAACACTTGTACAATTAATTTACATGAATAGCAATGTTTAGAAGATGGAAATGATGTTTCAGTTACGGTTTTAGCCGTATCGAGTAACGTATTCGTAACCCGCCTCGATGGCCACCTGGTCTAAGGTGCTGTTCTCGCAAAGACTACACTGCTGGGGCTCGACCCCTGTCGAGTGTACTGAACGTGGGTTTTCCTACGTGGTTTTTCACTCGCTCCATTCGAATGCTTGTACACTTACTCTTAATTCAACCTTCTTCCTCCCAAGCCCTATAGTGTAATTAGTACTTAAGTGTATAACCCGAATGGGTAGTAAGACCCAGTGCTAATAAAAAAATTAATATTCATAAATTGGAGAAATGACACCTGGAGACGAGAATCAATCCTGGAGTTCTTGGCTTAGCGTGGTATTGCTCTACCACCGATATATCCAGGANATCATATTTTTAAGGCACAGTCTGTGATGGACGTGTGGAAATAGTCTATTACTATGCCCTATTATTGACCGCACTGTCGGCTTCAAGCCGCTGTTAGTACAATGAAATTAGTACAAATGTTTCCCTACTTTCTCCCTCTTGTAAATGCGGATATATATTTTTTTCATAAAGACGTGGTAGTATAGGTAGAAAATTGTTGGTGTGACGGCAGGTTGAGGAACCGCGCATGTGTGATCTTGCCGTTTGTGAGGATTTCAATGTACGTTTCGTTTACCCTGGATGGTAGCAGTCTTACCTTGACAGATTACACCATGGCTATTAAAATCTGTACTGTAGGTAAGCCTGCTACCTTGCGCGGTAAACGATGTGTACCTTGTGTTGATTGTAACTGTGCTAAATAATTGTTATGTTTTTTATTGAATTACTGGCTGGAAACTTTGTTGTGCTTTGTATAGACTGAAAGATGCCATTTGTAGATAATTATTGTTTTATCCAAGTCCCTAACTAAGCTGTTTTTTTACCTTAAAAATAATTTAGTAATTTATTGATTAATTTTTCAGTTCTCAGTCAAAAAAGAGGTAATTTATCTTGGTTAGAGTCAATGAACCCTTTCACTTGTTCACTCTTCTACCAATATCATAATGTGTTGATTGGCTTGTTTTGGGGACATATCCATACAGAAACATTTTCATCAAATTGGGATTTTAAAATTTTATATTTATTTTCTTTACATTTGTTTGAACAAATCTAATTTTATCATAAATATGCATTTTTTTCCCCCAAATAAACATCATGTAGGCCTAAATATTGCAAGCAAAACTACTGTTAGATACATACTTTTCAAAAACATACATTTGATGAATTTGTATTGTCTCAAAATTTATTATAAAATTGTCATATTAAACAATTTGGTCCATAAAGCTATAAATAAACACATAACAAGCTCCATAAGTCAATAACGGTATTCATATAAATCATTGATACCAGGGATTGAACTCAATCCTCCCAGATCAAAATCAAGGGCCTGAACCGTTTTGTCAACCCTACTAGTTATAGGCTATCCAGCGCAGGAGTCGTCGTAACTGACAAACTGACAGCTAGCAATATCCAGCGTAGGAGTTGTCGTAACTGACAAACTGACAGCTAGCAATATCCAGCATAGGAGTGGTCGTAACTGACAAACTGACAGCTAGAAATATCCAGCATAGGAGTGGTCGTAACTGACAAACTGACAGCTAGCAATATCCAGCATAGGAGTGGTCGTAACTGACAGCTAAGCAATATCCAGCATAGGAGTGGTCGTAACTGACAAACTGACAGCTAGCAATATCCAGCGTAGGAGTGGTCGTAACTGACAAACTGACAGCTAGCAATATCCAGCGTAGGAGTGGTTGTAACTGACAAACTGACAGCTAGCAATATCTAGCATAGGAGTGGTCGTAACTGACAAACTGACAGCTAGCAATATCCAGCATAGGAGTCGTCGTAACTGACAAACTGACAGCTAGCAATATCCAGCATAGGAGTGGTCGTAACTGACAAACTGACAGCTAGCAATATCCAGCATAGGAGTGGTCGTAACTGACAGCTAAGCAATATCCAGCATAGGAGTGGTCGTAACTGACAGCTAGCAATATCCAGCATAGGGGTGGTCGTAACTGACAAACTGACAGCTAGCAATATCCAGCATAGGGGTGGTGATATCCGACAGCAAAAGTTCCCAGATCTATTTCCATATATCCATTTGCCAATCCATATATATGTTTATCTGCCATCACTTTTGATAGTAAAAACATTCAAAACAAACAATTTGTTTTATTTTTTATTTTAACTGTACTATTAAAACATGAACTTAAGAAAATAACCATTTGGAAGTTTCTTTTTTTTTTGTGGAAGCAGCGTCTTTAGGTCACTTAAAAATCGTTTGGCAAACGGGCGCTCCTTAAAGGCTGCCTTTGCCTTCTCATAAAAATTAAGATGGTGAAGCAGCTGAAACGAGCGCAGCTAATTACGTCATACAGACTAGACTGTATTTGATTGTGTTCATGTGAATATGCTTACAAAATAAAAATGTTTTATATTTGAAACTATTATTTCTCATGACTTTTTCTCTAAGTTATAAAAAACATTTAGGATAATAAATATATATATTTTATCATTTATATTGGCCAGCTGTAAGAAGAAAGTGTGAATATAATGCTTTTTAATTTATTATTTCATCCACATGCCAAAACAGAGAAACAAAAGACATGGTTTTATTAATATTTTTTTTTACCCGCCTCGGTGGCGTAGCTGGCTAACTCGCTTGTCGTGTTGAGCTCGACTGCCGAGAACGGGGAGATCGAGGTTCAAATCTCGGTCGGGTGAACTGGGGGCGGTTTTTCCCTAAATGCTTTTCCACTCTCCCTCCACGCAAATGCGGGTTCATTTCCTATAATTCAACCTTCCCAATTCCTAATCCATTAGCGTAATTAGTACTTAAAGCGTATAACCCGAACGGGTAGTAAGTCGCGGTGCTAAATATTGGATTGTATTAATACTTTTTGTTATTTAAATTAGTTATAAAAAAAGACGATTATAAAGTAATCTTCATGGAAGTATTATTATAATTGTTTGCTAACACTTTTTTTTACAAATTTCGACACTAGGAACTTCAAACCAATATTTGCAATAAAAAAATCTTCTGCGAGCTGTCAGCTTTAACTGAACAGTTTATCTGTATTGTTTACTATCAGAGCAACTGATGATATAAATGTCTATCTGGTTATCTGCTTACTATCTCTTACAGATGTATTTCTCAGTAGGTTAGACCTACAATAAAAAGTAAATGTGTTGTTATTATTGGTAATCAGACCTAGTGTTGTGTTATGTATTCTTGAGAGCCCATCCGGGCTAGATGCTGATAAGCCATGGCGTTGAAGGAATCACAATCACGCGGTTATAATAATATATTACGTATGTGTGAGTGTCGATCAGACTCTGCTGCAAAGCGGTCGATCAGGAAGCTGTGGTCGTTTAATGACGGCCTATAGTGATCACGTCATGGCGCGGTCAAATAGGACTTTGTTTAGGTAGGTCATAGCTTTCTAGTGAACATATATTTTGGGGCTTCAACCATAGCCACGATTGTTTTCAAGGGGGGGTTGTCATCCCTCACCCCGCTCCGTTTATTTGAGGTATTTAACTTGGACTTTCTGAACCGACTGATTATATCAATTACATGACTTATAAATAACTTAGATCTAGAACAGACACAACAACCAGCCCCCAGATGTTAATTCATCGCTGTGAAAGGGGAAACCTACATTTCACTAATGATCAATTTTCCGGCCATGCCGATAATGGAACCAAGGACAGACACGCTACCAACTTAGCTAAGTTGTCAGGCTTTTAACTAATTAGACTATTTGTTTAGGGACCTTTATTTTGACTATTTTTCATCCGTTTGAAATCTATAATTCCACCTTTTTTGTCACTTTGTTGATAAAACAATAATTTAGCTTGGTTTTTTAAATCTAAAGGTTTTTATTCGAGGATAGTATTTTAACTTTGTGAAAATTATTTTTAAACGGATTGAAATAATTTTTTTTTTTTTCATTTATAGAATCATTCATCGGGTCCAATAACTGTTTCAAAATATATTTTAAAAAGATTAAAGTTAAATTTACTACCAGTTAAATTATTCATCAATTCCATTGATCTAATGCTACCAATGAACAACGTATTGTCGAGACTTTCTAACATCCAAAGTTCCTCCGTTTTCTCAGCGAGATATTATTGATTGGTTTGTTTCCTGCGGAGCACACTTAAAATGCCGTTGTATAACTACTTTATCTGAGTAACACCTGCAACGAATGTTTCCCTAATTTGTAATTAATATGCACAATATAATACAAAAAAACATTCATAGGAAGGGTCTTATCTAACAGCTAGAAAAACTACTAGATCTACTTTCGCATATTTATTAATCAACTCTTGTTATTTGTTGCTTTCATTTTTTGATAGATAATATCATTGCCTATAAAATAACAATTAATAATATAGTAAAATTAAATCAATGTTGAGCGAAGAAAATAGGTTTGTATTTTACTACAAAAGGCCCTTCCTATAAAAATTGGGCTGTACATATACCACTCCATGCTTAAGTTAGCATTAGAACTAATCTCAGAGAATTAGTGCATGTCGTACTAGTACCACGATATTTGGTTTTTTATTCAAAGTACTTAATGTTGACTTTCTGGACCGACTGATTATATCAACACACGTCTTACAAGCTAACTTATATCTAGGACAGATACAACATCCTGACCCCCGACCGCTAATTTATCACTGTGAAAGAGTAAACCCACATTTCACGGATATATTTTGAGCCAAGCCGGGAATAAAACCATCGAGTAAGACACGTTATACCAACAACAAATTTCAGTGGGGTTTGAGTAAATTTTCTTTTTTAGTGTTTGGCTTTAAATAAAATACATAAATTAATTTTTTTAAACATTTTCAAAACAATTAGTAATGTGTAAAGCTCTAAAAATTTTAGCTTTGCTTCGAATATTTGCTTGCTTTGACTTAAATTTGAAAGTAAAATTTAAGATTTGACAATTACAAAGCTTAGCAAAACAAAAGAAAATTATTATACACTGCTAAAGTGTTGCTCAGTCCCGCAATAGTTTTTAGATGTCGGGAATTGTTTCTATAGTCCTAGGATGTGTTTAGAAGGGGGCACCCCTGTGTCACGGTACTCCTAAGAGATGGTCTATAAAGTTACTTGTCGTGCAGACGATCGTCGGGCGATGGTGGCAGCAGTGGTAGTGGGAGCAGCCTCGCAATGAGCGGGCCTTCCAAACACCGCCACAAGTCGCCCGGGGCGGCGCGCGGGGACCGGGAGAAGGGGACCTCGGATGGGGGGACCCCGCACCTGCCCCGGATGGAGCCCATTTACAACCAGGGCTCCCAGGAGGAGGGAGTCACCACCCACAGCGGAACCGACGAGGATGTGGTCAGTCTTATCGAGTTTTAACTGCTTTTTTGGGGGGGCTGGGGGAGTAACGGGGGTTGAGATTCCATACCCCCCTCAAGGGTCTTGACTGAATTTTGGTTGAACATGTGCATTGTCTTGCACTTGAGGAATACTCGGGCTGAGGCTCACCACACCAACACCGGGTGAGAGTTGGCCCTGGATACGAGATGGCACAAAGCCAGTCTCTCCTGGTTCGATTCTTGTGTCCGGGTTGTAATTTCTCACTTATTTGAATACCGTCCAGATGTTTGCTCTATCGGTGTTGTCTGGTCCCAGGACATATTCCTGCCGTCGTCATCCTTTCTGTCCAACGGTTCGTCGGAACACGTGATGGGCGGCGACGACGTGGACGGTCACCTGAACAGTTCCTCCGACCTCCACCGGACCCGAGCCGCCATCGAGCACATGCAGAACAAGATAGGTCGGACCAAGGAACAGATCCGGGACGAGCAAACCACCCGCGACGGTGAGTGTTTCCGATCACTCTTAATTTGGGGATCAAGGGCACTCTATTTTGTTTGTCATCGGCCGTTAAAACGCTAGGAGTACTGATGCAAATTCTGTTATATTTAATATAAAATTCAAAATTTCTCATCCCTATTCTACTAGCGTTATTAATGTGTACATACAACCCAAAGGGGTACAAAGACTTGTTGGAAAAAACAAAACCATATTACATTTTATCGTTGGATTCGGTGGTCTTGGTGTAAAGTGCTCATCTTAGGATTTGATGTCATTGGGTTCAAACCCAGTCAAAGTCAATGGATTCTTCTTGAGTGATAAAAACCTCCTTCGGAAGGGAAGTAAAACCTGGTCCTATGTTGATTGGGGCATTTAAAAGAACCCTGGAAGGTATGTGAAAATACCTTTCTCGGCAAAATTGCTAGGTCCTTTTGCTCTCGCTCATAGAAATTCTTGGGTGATGAGATAATCATTCGGTTCTGAAAGTGCATGTTAAATATCTTGAATAAATGAATAAAACTTCATTTTATCTGTCGGTTCATTGGCCGCCGGTCGAACATCAATCCCTCGTGCCGTGTTCTCAGACAACGTGAACGAGTATCTAAAGCTGGCGGCTAACGCGGACAAACAGCAGCTGCAGAGGATCAAGGCCGTGTTCGAGAAGAAGAACCAGAAGTCGGCCCAGACCATCTCCCAGCTCCAGAAGAAGTTGGAGAGTTACAACAAGAGGTTGCGAGAGCTGGTCACCCACGGTCTTACGGTCAGTCACCACCGCCAGCCCCGCGAGGTGCTCCGGGACATGGGGCAAGGGCTCAAGTAGGTCAACTTTCTTTTATCCGCCATCACTTTTCGTTTTAAGCCGTACATACTTTTTTTTGGGGCAAGATTATTGTGGTTTTAGAATATCTTATGACTGCCTTCAGTGGTAAAATGGTCTAAGGTGTCACTCTCAAAATATGCTGGACTGCCGATAATGGGGAGATTGAGGTTAGAATCTCAGTCGGGTGTACTGAGGGTGTTTTATCCTTAATGACTTTTACTCTTCTTCCATGCAAATGCAGATACACTCCTTATAAATTCAAGCCTACACATCCTTAACACATTAGCATAATTAATACATATGCATACAACCCAAATAGATAGTAAGACGTGGTGGCAAAAGTTAATATTTTTAACTAAGGAATGTTTGAAATTTTAGATAAGACTAATATATTTAAAAAACAATAAAACCGTTTTGAAATTACAATAGCATTAATAGTTTCACAATGGGGGGAAAAACATCAAATATACATTTTACAACCAACATCTAGACAAGTAGAGAGAAGAGTAAACAGTGGATAACCCAACCGAACACGCCATTCTTAATTTAGTGATCCGATCTGTTATGCGCTACAGCGATAATGGCTGCCTCTTACAGAAAATTGATTGCTACCACCCATTCTCCGACCTAGGTTCATCAGGAGGGGGTGTGAAATGCACAACGCACGCAACTTCCTAAAAGAGGAAACCAAAAACACACGAAAGAGAGAAAAAAATATATATTTAGCACCGCGTCTTACTACCCGTTCGGGTTATACGCTTTGAGTACTAATTACACTAATGGATTAGGAATTGGGAAGGTTAAATTAGAGGAAGTGAACCCGCATTTGCGTGGAGGGAGAGTGGAAAACCATTTAGGATTTAAAAAAAACATCCCCAGTTCACCCGACCGAGATTCGAACCTCGATCTCTCCCGTCCTCAGCAGTCGAGCTCAACACGACAAGCGCGTTAGCCAACTACGCCACCGAGGCGGGTCAGAAAAACATAAAAATGTATTTTACATGTTCCTATCTAAAATGTCCTATCATTTTGTACAAGGGCAGAAAACTGTGGAGGAGGATTTTCTTTCTTTCTTTCTTTCTTTTTATAAAAGATAATAATTGTCTTGTTATCTATATTTCGCTTTTATTTGTAAACTAACTAACCTAGGTTGTGGGTTTTTGTGCTTGTTACTAAAACTAAAGTTAACTGTGTATTATTACATTGCTGTTTTTTTTAATCTTTCTGTGGTGCAGGGAGTCAAACACTAAGGAAAATTAAGTAAAAATTGAATCAGTCATATATAATTGAGACAAGCTAATAACAAATATTGACTTATATAATATATTTTTAAATTCGTTTTGATTTGTGAACTTGAGGCTATATTATCCTACAGATCGCAAACAACGTTAAACCAGGTCAGTCATGTTTCTCAACGCCAAGACCTAGGTTCGTTAGCTACTGTACAGAATGGCATTTAATATCCAAAGCGACCTTGAGAATATTAATGATCGAGCTCCCACCTTTGTAAAGAATACCTCCCTCCACGCAGGAATGCAAGCAACCAAGCAAGGTAGCAGTCTTACCTTGACAGATTACACTATGGCCCCATCTTATAACCTACACCATAGTGGAACCAAGCAAGGTAGCAGTCTTACCTTGACAGATTACACTATGGCCCTATCATACAACCTACACCATAGTGGAACCAAGCAAGGTAGCAGTCTTACCTTGACTGATTACACTATGGCCCTATCTTATAAGCTACACCATAGTGGAACCAAGAAAGGTAGCAGTCTTACCTTGACTGATTACACTATGGTCCTATCTTATAAGCTACATCATAGTGGAATCAAGCAAGGTAAGACTGCAACCTTTCAGTGTAAACGAAGTGTACATATACTAAAATAAAACCCGCCCTGGGATATTCTTCACTCTTCCAACTATTTTAATGACTGTATAACATCAGACTGTGAGTCATAGAACAAGAATGTATATGTCTCGACGCCGGTGGCGTGATGTGAGATGATGTCGGCGTGAGTCACTTGAGTCATGTTTCCGAAGGCTATCAGTGAATAGAGTAACTGGTCAGCTGATATAAGTCACCAAACAACCTTGGTCTAAGTCCGTATTGATAAGCTATCACACTTTCTATTTTATTTTTTTACATTTTAAATTTATACCGATAACTTAACGTGTTACGTTTGGCTTTTTAAATTATTAAAATAATCTTAAACGACCATTGGCAACAAACAGTAATGTATGAACTACCCGCTTTGGTGGCCACATGGTCTAAGGCGCTACTCTCACAATAGACGGGGTTAGATCCTGGCGGGTGTACTAAAGGTGGTTTTCTGCCTCCACTCAAATGTGGGTACACATCCTCTAAATTCAACCTTACTAATTCTCAACACATAAGTGTAATTAGTACTTTAGAAATTGTATGGCAAAAAAACCTTTTTGAACAAAATGATTAAAATATTTCTCCAGTAAATGTTTAGTTTGATTCTATAAACAGTTCTTGAACATCTGTAATGAACATTTGAACAAAAAAAAAATGAAAGCTAAAGAAAAAAAGGCTCGTTCAAATTATGTGATGCTTATGACATAGATTTTCGTGTGGATAAAATTAAACAAAACTTATTTACTGGAGTTATATTTTAATTATTATTTTTCAAAACTATTTTTTTGGATTTTCATTTCATCTTAAGAAAAATATCCTTCCAAATTTTTGGTAAAAACAAATTAGTAAACTACCTGCCTTCTAACACATTTGGTTCTAAACCAGTTCCTTGGCGGTTAAAGTGTGCTTTACCTGTGTGTTTGTCCGATCAGTGTTGCCAACGGGCTTGTGTTTTTTGCAGAAATGTTGGTGGCAATATCCGAGATGGCATCACTGGTTTCTCCGGGTATGTAACTGTCTCTTGTTTGTGCGTTCCTATATTTACCGTGATTTGCTTGCTGGTATTTTGGGATGACCTTAAACCTCGTTTAGAATAAAGATGATTGAACTTAACTCAACTTAAATTTGTCTGGCGGAGAACAAGTTTCTAAGAAATTGTGTCTTATGTTGTTTGTAATCTCTAAGTTGTACCAGACAACTTTTGGTGACATGGTGGCTACAGGCAGGGGAAAACTGGAAAAGTCAGGGAATTAAAAAAATATGTCTAAAATATCCCATTAATTTTGCAACTAAACACTAAAACAAAAGTTCATAATCGGCTTACCTAAATGAAATAACATTTTAATTTTCAAAATAACTGATAAAACTATTTATATTTAGTAGATACAATTTTTTTTTAATATGTGATCAATAATAAATAAAACTAAAGTCATCATCCACCATTAAAACTGGAAAAAAAGTATAGTCTGGGAAAATTGAAAAATTTTGCATCGAAAAGTTGTGGAATTTTGTAAAATATGTTTTGTAGCCACCCTGGATAAGAAGGGAAGCTACAGTAGCCCCATGGCTTCTTTGGTGCTGGCTGACGGCTTTGAAAAGTTACCATACCAAATTATGTATCCCTGCGCTGAACCATATGATCTGCAAAAACATGTGTTTAGCAGCTGTCACTTCTGAAAGTCAAAATTTAAGTATATACCTAAATGTTGACTGTCAGAAGTCAGCTGTGAGCTGTCATTCAGCACCAAAGAAGCCATGGGGCTACTGTACCACTATGAGCTTAATCACAGCACAACCTTAGTTTTCATGTCTAGTGGTTAATGTATGTTGTAGTGTTCGTGCTTAGTGGTTGATTTATGCCCGGTGGTTCATGTCTCTATTTCCAGGACCGTGATGTCGAAACCCAGGGAGTTTGCACACCTCATCAAGAACAAGTTTGGAAGTGCCGACAACATAAACACAATGTCGAGTGAGTTGATTCTGGGTTTTACCGCCACTGTCCCTTAACCATCTTTTAAATCTTTGCCAGCGGGCATGTGGAAAACGATGTCTGTCTCATTTGGTCTTGTTTCTCTGTGACGGGTAGGTAGGAGTTTGAATAGTGTTCATGTGTAAGGGTAGTCAGGTGGTTTTGTCCAAATACAGGTCTAGGTCCAAGCAAGGACATTAATATATATGGACCTTGCTACAGACAGTCATGTTCGGCAAAATTATATCTTCTTACTTTTTACTCCCGTCTCCTTATTTGATAGTAGTTTGGTCTTCTTTGATTACATGTTTCAGTTTTATTATTGTTTGGTCTGAACCTAAGCTAATAATCGATTATTTATATATTGCTATTCAGACTTGGAGGTACTGATAGTGATATATCGAGCTTGATATTACTAAGCGTGAAATGTTTTGTGCGTATTTATATATGATCTTTCTCTGAATATGTTAGTAAATAGTTAAATACACAATATAAACAAAAAATTTGACAGTTTTATCCTGTTTTTTTTTTTTCAACAAATACTAATTTGACTCATATTTACATAAATATCATTGCTTTTTGAGAAAATTAACATATAGTAGTAGTAGCACCGCGTCTTACTACCCGTTCGGGTTATACGCACTCACGCTAATGTGTAATGGTAGGGTGATTGTGAGATGAAATGGAGGACCTACAGTTTAACGTGGAATCCGAACCACGGTGGAGGCCTGGCATTCCCCACATTCATTAACATATAAATTTAGAATATGGTAATTATTAAGAATCGCTAACTCAACACCTTAGCTCAGTTGGTAACATGTCTGCCTACTCAGCTAAAAGGTTCTCGGCATGGCCAAAAATTTATCATCGATAAAATATGGGTTTACACTTTCAAAGTGATATATTAATGTCCGGGGACTGGATGTTGTGCCTGTCCTAGTCTTAAGTTATATTATAAGGCATATGGAGCTATGACAGGCCAAGCAACCCGATAGTGGAAAATATGTCTTGAATACAAAAACAGACTCAGGCTGGAAACAGTAATGGCTGTAAAAAGTATTAATAACTAACATTACAATCTCCCAGAATAAATTAAAATATAGATTAGAAAATTCAGGGAACTATTTCGCTGGGCCACCCCTTGTTTAAAAGTAGTATCCCCAGGGAACGGCGACGGGGGATCCGCGGAAGACGAGAAGGCGCACCACGGCAGCGCCACACTCCCGGGGAACTGCAGTCTAGGCGGGGGAGGAGGCTCGGCTCACGCGTCGTCGAGCGCCGGCGCCATCAAGCTGGCGTCGGACGAGGGGTCCGTCTGCAGCTCTGTGACCAGCGGGAGTGTCCCCCACCAGGTGTCCCCTCACCACAACAACAACAACAACAGTCAGGGGAACCAGCATCACGGGGCGTACCACCTGACCTCCGCCACTTTCAACCTGGAGCCCATCTTCGTGGAGCTACAGGACCGCCGGGAAGAGCTGGAGAGATTGCGGGAGGAGATGGAGGGGGTGAAGGTAATGGAAGGACTCCTCTTAAATACCTCTGTTTCCTTCTTTTCATCAGCCAAACAAATTATTCCCCTACCTCCTTCGGTAGCTGCATGGTCTAAGGCGCTCCACTCGCAATAGACTAGACTGCCTCTGACGGGGCGAGTGTGGTTCGAATCCTGATCAGATGTTCTGAGGTTGGTTTTCCACTCTTTTCCCATTTCCTTATCCTAACATCAGAATGAATGAGTGTTTGTAGACATCATATAATAACAAACCACCAAATATCAAATTGTGTCTTCTTAACTTGTTTCTAGGTGGCCAGTATTAATTCTAGGGTGTTGTAATACAAAAAAACTTAATAAAGTCAGTGTTCTGACAAATCTTGTGTCGATCTGTACGAGGTGGGTTTGTGTCCGAGCAGCAGGCCTTGCAGCGAGAGGTCACGTTCATGAACCAGACGCTGCAGGAGGAGCGTTTCCGCAGTGAGCGCCTGGAGGAGCAGGTGAACGACCTGACAGAACTGCACCAGAATGAGGTAGAGAACCTGAAGCAGAACATCAGCGACATGGAGGAGAAGGTTCAGTACCAGAGCGAAGAGAGACTGCGAGACATTCACGAGATGCTGGAGTGCTGTCAGACCAAGGTGAGGGGTTGTGAGACATTCACGAGGTGCTGGAGTGCTGTCAGACCAAGGTGAGGAGTTGTGAGACATTCACAAGATGCTGGAGTGCTGTCAGACCAAGGTGAGGGGCTGCGAGACATTCACGAGATGCTGGAGTGCTGTCAGAACAGGGTGAGGAGTTGTGAGACATTCACAAAGTGCTGGAGTGCTGTCAGACCAAGGTGAGGAGTTGTGAGACATTCACAAGATGCTAGAGTGCTGTCAGACCAAGGTGAGAGACTGCGAGACATTCACGAGATGCTGGAGTGCTGTCAGAACAGGGTGAGGAGTTGTGACCTAGGACTGGATGGTAAGAGTCAATTTCCTTAGAGAAAAACTCATTATTTCTATATCCAGAGACAGCTGTGTAAGGGGTGAACCATTACCCTCTTTGTCCAGCAGCAGCAGTGAAGTGTGGGAACCTTTTTCCTGTTTTCTTTCATATATTACAACTTTTTTTAATGTGAATTGCGTTATCACTTCGATGTTGTGTCTGTCAGATCTCCAAGATGGAACACCAACAACAGCAACACCAGCAGTATGTCACCCTGGAGGGTATCGACAACTCCAACGCTCGAGCGCTGGTGGTGAAGCTGATCAACGTAGTGTTGACTGTCCTTCAGGTGGTGTTGCTACTGGTGGCCACCGCTGCAGGCATCGTCATGCCCTTCCTTCGCACTCGGTTAGTACCGGTCAACCCTTGTTGTCATGCATGCCCTTCCTTCGCACTCGGTTAGTACCGGTCAACCCTTGTTGTCATGCCCTTCCTTCGCACTCGGTTAGTATCGTTTAACCCTCGTCGTCATGCCCTTCCTTCACACTCGGTTAGTACCGGTCAACCCTCGTCGTCATGCCCTTCCTTCACACTCGGTTAGTACCGGTCAACCCTCGTCGTCATGCCCTTCCTTCACACTCGGTTAGTACCGGTCAACCCTCGTCGTCATGCCCTTCCTTCACACTCGGTTAGTACCGGTCAACCCTCATCGTCATGCTCTTCCTTCGCACCCGGTTAGTACCGGTCAACCCTCGTCGTCATGCCCTTCCTTCACACTCGGTTAGTACCGGTCAACCCTCATCGTCATGCCCTTCCTTCGCACCCGGTTAGTACTGGTCAGCCCTCGTTGTCATGCCCTTCTTTCGCACTTGGTTAGTACCGGTCAACCCTCGTCGTCATGCCCTTCCTTCGCACCTGGTCAATCCTCATTGTCATGCCCTTCCATTGCACTCAGTTGGCTACTGTTAACCTGCATTGTGTCACACACGCCATTGATGGGGATATCGGAGTCTAAATCTCGATGATGTGTACCAAAGTTGTTTGGTCTCTTTCTCTCCCTCCACACAAATGTAGATATATCCTATTAATGTCTACTTTTCTCGTCCCTATTTCATTGGCATAGCTATGTATGCTTATAACCCAAACAAGTATTGAGAAACTGTGAAAAATCTTTTTTTAAAACAAGTTTAATACAAAACAAAGGAGGGACTATTTAGTGAAAGGATACCATTGAGGTCCGTTCAGTAGCAAATCAGAGCATAGACTTCCGGGTGGCTTTGTTTACATCAGGTCTCATCTTAGGGCGAATCAATAATAATTTTGTTTTATTGTCAGATGGGGCTCTTCCTATGATAATCGGACTGTACATTAAAGGTGATTGTCTGTGCCAGGTTTTATTCTCTTGTATGTTTCAGTTTGCGTATCCTGACGACGACGCTATTGGTAGCGGGGATAGTGTTTATTCTGAAGCAGTGGCCCGAGGTGAGGGATGTGGGGAACCACTTGATGCGTCACCTCAAGGAAACACTTTCTGTCAAGTAGCACGGGTAAGTCACATTTTTTGGTCTGATTTTTTAGAATATTGAAAAAATTATAGTATCAGGTTATAATAATTCAAATCTGAATTCTTGACTAAATTTAAATAAAGCCACCCAAGCGTTTCCTTAACCAGATAAAAAGGTTCCGATTGAAGGATGAAATTATCGAGTGCTCGTCCACCCCACAGGACGGAAGTGTCAAACTCGTTTTTTTATCACGAGGGCCACGTTGAAAATACCGTAAAGGCCCCATTCCAGAAAATGTAATGTTGTCTCCATCTATAAGTAAAATAAAATAATATCCTTATGGTTACTAAAATAAACGAAACAGGAGTTAAATTTGCTAAAATTATTAATTTAATAAAAAGAGCTACGAATAAATATATATATATAGAGAGAGAGAGAGATAGAGATACCAAAGATGACCAGGACTCTCCCGCTCCTCCGATTGAGTCCAGAAGCCGGCTTCTCCGCCCCCTCCCACCCCCACCGCTCCCGTGCTTTTATACCCTTTTCGGCTGGGGTATAATCCTTACGTAGGGTTTGGCAGGACTAGCCGAAGAGGCGGGAGAGTATCCTGGGCTGAAGGCCCCTTTCTTTATTGAATATTGTACATGATACACAGGTTTACATGAATATATAATTACACGAATAGTAAGGCCAGGTCCTGGATGAGGTCATCTTCGGGTCGTGGAGTCGCGGATGGATCGTTGTACGGTGGTGTCCCGGACCCTTCCTATCAGTTATGAATACTTACAAAAATTGTATTGTCCTTTGGATCTCTTATCGTCGAGTGTCACAGCTCGAACCAGTCAGATATTCTGGTGACCATTGTTTGTGTAGGGCACTTTGTGCTATTAAAAGGCTTGGGGTAGGTAAAGATTCCCCGCGTCAACAATCCATGAGACATAATAAGGGGTGAAAGGAAACTCCAATAACTTACGAGGGTGGAAGAAAGACAAGGACCAGCAAATTTGAGCGAGAGTTTGAAAAGGATATTTTTTTTGTGTGTGTGTTTTCCGCGTTTTGTCAAAAACTACATTTTAAACATTTTATATAAAATAATAAATTTAACCATTTTGAAAAATAAAAAGTAGAGACACCATTAAATATTGCAAAGTATTTCTCTTCTCCCGCCTGCTGGAAATCATTCCTATGGATAACACTAGTATAGTTATTTAACTTGTCATTTCAGGTTCCTGTCTTCAGTCTGTTAGAAGCATTTCATGACATACACGCCTGTGCTGTTTGACTTATCCGGCGTACACCCCTCGACAGACACTTAACAAACAAACCAACTCTCCCTCCCCGCCCCGAGGACCTATCAGTTGTTGTCTACCACCAGGACATTTCTTCAAGTCGCATCAAAAGTAATAGTCAATTTTTGTTTTGTCTAAAAAAATGGCAGCCGTCGCAAGGTTATTAATGTAGAAAGAAGTCGGTGGATATTTTTAATGTTGATATTAATGCTAAAGAATGTTTCGAACCGGTGTGAAATGAAGAACCAGTATTAAATGAGTTGTTATAACAGGGACCGAATTGTCAAAACTGGTTCTGGTTCTAACAATGTATGTCGTTGGGTTTTTTTTTTTTTTAGGGGAGGGTCATTGCTATTGTGATATTAAGTATGAATAAGTTATATTTTATTTTATTTTGTATAGTGAGTTTTTCAATCATTGAAAATTTATTCGATATATTTTTTTAATTCCACAGTGTTTTTTATCTGTAGTTTCTAGAACAAGAGGTGAGTGCAAAGACATTCACTGATTTTTTGAAACCATATATTGGGTTCTAATTACAACATTTTTATCGTTTCAATCCAATATTTTTTTCTACTATTGTATTCCATGTAAATAATGCTCAACAAATCCCGATATTTTGTATATTTATTTTTCTTGTCGCTTACAGTCTTGGTCGATTGTTTTCTAGCTGAATTCTTTTAGTTTATTTACGGATGACACTTATCTCTGCATGCGTGTGATATGCCATATGAACTCTGTACAGTCGAGAATGCAAAAATATAAAATTATAGGTCTCAAAATGAGAGAGAGTACTGAAAAGCTAATCTTTTTTGATTTAATGTGCAAAAAAATGTAATATCCTTTGTTTATGATACCATATTTGTACTCTATGCTAAATACACAAAAAAAAAAATTGAATAAAAACTTAATTTTAGTGAATGTATAGGATCATAAAAAAAATTATATTATTATTAGGTCAGTTCCTTTTGTCAGTGAACTTAGATCACCAAAGTGTCTGTCCTCCGCCTCCCCTTTCAGCTCACAGAATTTTCTTCTTTCCTTCTATGACGTCCTACAGAAGACAGTTCCTCCTAAGGATGTGTCTGATCCAGTTTGCTTTGAGCCGAAGAATCACATACAAAATGGTTCTCTTCTCGTCCACTCTTCTTAGGATTTGTTCATTTTGTCCCCCTGTCTGTCCAGTGATCTTCTCAAGTCTTCTCCAGCAACATATTTCAAAGCTCTCTAAGTATTTATTTTCCCTCTTTCTAAGAATTGCAGTTTCTGCTCCAAATGTAGCGTTTCATCAGTTTCCTTCTCAGTTCCAAACGCAACTTGCTGGTCAGCAGTGACCTCCTCTTGTTGAAAGTTTCCTTGCCCGTGGCTATCCCCCAACATAGTTCCCTTGGTGTAGTAAGCATCAGCCGACTTCCCAGGTACTTGAACTGCTATATGTTTTCCAACTCCTGGTTTCCAATCTTGATTTTCAGCGATTCTTCAGTTTTTGAACTTCCCTATGTTTATCTCCATGCCACATCTTCTCCCTGTCTCCACCAGCTGGTCCATCATTTCCTGCATCCCTTCTTTATATCTGGCCAGCAATGCTAGATCATTCGTGTGTTTTATCGTGTTGATGACAAGTTCTCCTATCCTGAAATCACCACGTTCCTTTGGGGCTTCTCTGACCAGCCCCTCTCCATACAAGTTGGACAGACTGGGTGACAAACAGCATCCCTGCCTAATTCATCTTTCTTCCTATCTCTACACTCTCGGTCTCTTCATCATTCAGCCTCACCTTCACCCGTTATTAAAATTTAATCAATTTGAATTCTTAGCAGGTTTTGTAATAGTTTAAATTTTAATTTAAAATCACCAATTTTTTTTTTTCATTATTTTCTCTATTGGAACATTTGTTAGTAATAATAAATTTATAACATGGCGAACCATTTTTAAAATGCATATTTATCCATTATATTTTTAAAATTTATTATTGAATGTAGTTTTTTTAATATAAAATAAGTTGAATAATAAAAACATTATTTTATTGTTTCTACTTTATTCACTTCAAAATCTGATCTTTAAATACGAGTGAAATTGCTGCAAAGCTGGTGGGCCGTAGAATTTGGTTTTTCACAAGAGCCCTGTGGTTAGAGATAAAAGATAATTACGTTTTTTTTTCTAATGGTTTCATATTCTTATTTTGAAATTTACCTTTAAAAACTTGGGTCGCGATTGACACAAATGTTCTCGTTCAGGAATTTGTGTACTTGTATCGACATCAAACCAATTTTAATCCTAATCGGTTTAGTTCCACGATACTTCTTTTCGAAAACTATAATTTACAATGCCGTACACCTGGAAAGACAAAAGAAACATGACTTTTTTATGTTTAAAAAAAAAGGGGAAAACACAAGGAATTTTACAAAACTATTGGATTATTGAACATCTCCGGACATTAATATGCTTTGAAATTGAAATAGAATAAAAAAAGAACTGAATAAGCAAGCATGCTTATTCAAATATATATATATATATTATCCCCGTCTTCCTTTTTCCTTAAACATTGTGTTGTGCAAGATAGTATCATCCTGTTATAGATACTGTTGGCGCGTTCTTCACAGAAGTCAATTTGCTGAAAAGTTAAAGTTTCACTCCTCTATACTACTTCCTAAAATGTACAGAAAGATAAAAAAATTCCTTCCCGAAAACCTGGAAAATACAGATAAATTTTGTATTACTAAAATATTGGTAACCCTGATATTTTAGTTTTACCTTTCAGTTTCCGTGGATCATGAAATTTTAGAATATTTATTTTAATTGTGAATGTTTTATTACTTTTTTGAGTCATATACATCTTATCCCAAAATAATATAAAGATACTTTGTTACACACTTATAAGAGGGTTCAAGACATGTTGGTAGAAAACCGATAAAAGGAACAGACACACACACACACCCACCTTAGTTCAATATAGTCGCACATATGGAGAGAGCAGTTGTAGAGACGGCCCTCACACACGGCAGAGCGGAATACGGGTGCTTGCCGTCATATTTGTTCCTTTTTTTTAAAAAAAAATATGGCTTTTACAATGAAAACAACACAATTCAAAGTTTACATTTCTGCCACCGGACAGCGGGTCGCTACGGCCCAATCCACCGACCTAGGTTTCATTCTATCGGAACTCATCAGGAGAGAGAGTGAAACGCGCAACGCAACTTCTTAAAAAAATAGTGATCTAAAGATATGACATAAGAAGGGTAAGTTTTAAAGAAATGCACCATCATCTGGTAAGGGAAGGAAACTTCCCTCGATGCATCTGGCTAACCAAACAGTCCTGCCAATATTCTAATGTTAACTAAACAATTTGTCAGTTTTCTTTTAATCGTTAAAAGGCCGTAACTAGTGGGTTTAGGTCTACAGTGTCATGTCTGACTTTGTCCCAGAAGACTGGTGTTTTATTCCCGAGCGAGACATTTAGGTGCGTAATCTTCTCACAGCATGGTTTATCATTCTTGAGAAGAATGCTGGTGCATTTTCTAAAAATTAACTCTCACGTCCCCTTTATTTAAGCTGTCGGGTGCCCGCTACCATATTGTATAGAGCTGTGCAAAGCTTTGAAAACCTCGACTCAGATTAAAATATTTTATAAACTTTAGGTTTAAAAAAAAAAGAAAGAATGAATTGAAGCTTTTTTCCAAAAACTCTTTATTCGGCTTCACTTAACGAAAAATTGGCCTTCACTCGCCCTTATTACCTTATATTAAAAACATTTTAAATCACGCAATCTCGCTCTAAACTTTACCTGAACTTCTCTGAAGTATTAGGTTGGTCTACTGTCTGTTCGGTGCCGCAATTGTTGAAATCCACTTAAACTATTATGCACGTGCTATAGCAACTCTGTAATTGACTAACTAGTAAGCCAATGCTAATCTTCAAAATTTCTATTCCGAAACCAAATCGATCTAAGAATCATATTTGAGTCAATATTTAGTAAATTACTTAATCTAATTATGAAATACAAATATTAAAAGTTACTCTTTATACTAGAGTTTAGTCAAATGCAAATCTTGTGGGGGGGGAAAAAATGAACAAAAGAGGAAATATAAATATAGTAATAGAAAATACAAAATAGTAGCTAAATGTTGACGTTCATATGTTTTGCTGGGGGTCTGTTTGTTAGGTTTATCCTTTAATTATAATTAGTTCTGAACCACCAATAAGTAGTATTGGCTTTCTAAAACAAATTTCACTTGAAAATTTTAAGACAAAAAAAAAATTGAGTTTAGAATATGAAATTTCCTCGAATATCCTTAGGATCCCAAGAGTCCCATCCCTACATATCGAAACTAGCATTTTTGTGTATTTATAATGTAATTACTAAGCCGTTGATAAGATTCCAGTTAGGTCTTATGAGGCTGGTATTTTAATTTTGTTTTTTTAATTCCAATATGAAATCTCGTCAATAAACATTTATTTGTATTATACTAAAAAAAAATAAAGCATGATATTAAATTTTTAAGCCGATTAGGAATTGAAAATCTTGGATGGGCACAGGCTTACTAAATTAGTAACTCTTTTGTTGTTGTTTTTTCTCTGAAAAATATATTGTCTGCTACGAATTTTCATTTCATTGAATCGAGTTGAAATTGGGACAGTTTTGTTGAAATGTTGAGTGGGAAAAACTCTCCAAGTTTGTGTTTAGCAGAGCCATATGTGATAGTAATATACAGTATGTGAGACGGATTAAGCGCGTGTGTGTGCGTGCCTGGATTTACTACGGATAACAAGTGTGCACCGCCCCAGGGATCTTTAAAAAAAAAAAAATCCAAACCATGACCTAAAAGCAAGTGAAACATGAAAGACTGATATAATGTGTCATTTTTAATGTGTGTATTTAGTTATTTAAAATTGCATTACAGTATGTGTGCTTGAAGAGAACGCATGGTAGCTAAACATAATAATAACTAGGTATTGGTCAAATATAAATTCTATGTTTTGTATAAATAAATAGAGATACACTTTTTGATTACGTAACATATATATATATATATATAAATACAAAAAAAATACAATGTAATTTGTAAATTTGAATACAAAATTTGCGATGGTATAAAAAATTATATGCATAGTTTTTTCAAGCATGTAGCGATTAATTTGATGAGGATCTGTAACTATGAGCAGACAAAAAAAAAAAAAAACTGAAAGTACGAAGAGAGGCCTCTGTATATTACAGAAATAGTTGTAAAAACATTTGCATTGTAGTATATTTGTTTTTAATGTACATATATACATATTTTCCCCTTCTTATGCAATATTATTCATTCCACTATTCCATGGATGATAACTTAGTTAATAATGGAATATTCTGCTACTGTGTAGTAAAACTGGGCTCACATCTATCTAGTTTGCTGAAACTTATGTATGTATGTATGTATGTGTAGAGTTTGTATTACGTATACTCTACATATTATACCCCGGTTAAAAGACCGCCGCAACTCAAAAGTATATATTTTTAATTTTCACTTTTAACAGCACATTTTGAAATGTTGACTGTTAATTTTAAATTCAAACGTTCTCTGTGGTTAGAATGTTGGTTTACTTTGATGCGGTTTTTGAAAAATGGGCTACTTTTGTGTAATCTTTTGACCACTTAAATATAACTTCACTAAACTGTTTTGATATTTAACTCGGCGTTGGTCCTGTGAGACGAGGAAAAATCTGTCCAATTATAGAGCTCTTTAAGAGGAAGCTACTATTTTAAAAAGAAGTGTCTTAGT
>CABFOV010007738.1:0-26934 GCA_902141375.1 Timema poppense
AGGAAGGGAGAATTAAGAGGAAATGTACCAACATGTCAAGTCATGTGATCTAAAGCTGTCACTTTTGATAGACAGTACCAGTATAAAATATTAATATAGTAAAATGTTAGCTTAGAAGAAATAATAGCAATCGAGAGTGCTTATAGGTTTATAAATTTAACGTAGGACACAGAGATTAGCGAATAAATACATGAAAATAGATCTAAAAACTTGTTGAGCTGTCGAATTAGGTTCATAATTTAGGTGATCCCGTTCTACTTCTTCTTTTTGTAGCCAGGTGACCACAAAATCTCAGGGAAAAATTCCTTCCTGATCCAAAAATCCAAATTTCCTTGACTAAATTTATGAGGATGTGAAAAAAAAAAATCCAATCCCTACATATGTCAAAAATATTTTAAGAATGAAGTCAAAAACAATCAAACAAATTTAGTCAAAAAAAATGATCCATTTACCTGACCAATATCATTTTATTTTTATTAAAATTCTCGTGAGAGAATTCTTAGCCCCTCTCTGGAAAGGGAGAGAGGTGGGGAGTGGAGAGGTTATCGAAGTATTGAATTTACACTCAAAGCGCAAGCTAACCAATGTACTAGTATATTTGGTTAGTAAGAGATTTAAATGTTAGTTCTATATCCTACCGTTAGAAAGCATTAGTAATAAGGACAGAGCAGTCACAATATATTATATTCATCCTCTACTAGAGCTCAGCCTGTTGGTTGGAAAAGTAATAAAAAAAAGCTTAGTGACAGTCAAATAAACTTTTATTGAGGGTGGAAAACACTAGCGATCCTGGTTATGAGATATTTGATTAAAATCAAAAACATCAATTTTTATTCCTTAGGCTGGAGACTTATTAGTGTATTACATTCAATAGTCAAATAACCCCCTTTACCCCCACAACTCCAACTTAACCCAACACCCCTTTTACCACTAAATTTATTAAAAAATCTAGGGAAAAGCTACGCTGCCATTCAGGAACAATTTGAGATTTAAAAAACATAATATATTTACATACACAAACACATTTAAATATGATCAAATCTTGCCCGAATAAATATGTTCATCTCAACTAATTCTAGGTAATTTTGTTTTAAGTGGAGTAGTACTGGTTTTTACCCTGAACGGATCTAAATATAGGGAGTACTTCTATGAATTGTCGTAAAGCGCAGTTGCGGCCTTCTTGTTCTCAGTTAACTTTCAGCCAAGACGCTAAGATGTGTGAGAGGGAGGGATTAAAAAAACATGTAGCTCTTTCTTTACCATTCCTTCATCCTCGTCTTCGTCCCCAGAGTTTTCAGCGAGGCTTCCGGAAATGACGCACGCCTCCGACTTCTTGGGCCGCGGCGGTTCCGAACAGCGCCGGATCCAAGACATGTTCACACAAAACAAATACAACTCGATCCGCAAAACTTAGTTTCGAACACACGACACGTCAAAAAATAAGAAAACACATTTGAAAACAAAACAAAAAACTTTGTCTACATTGTAATGTTTTCTGTTCCACTTACATCGTCGTTTGAGATTGAAATGACGCCATAGCGATTAAAATTCACGAATGCTGAAATATAACTCGATTAAAAAAACTAACAGAAAAAAAGAACAAATAAAAAAAAACACTTTCGGTTGTATCGAGACACAAATAAAAATAAGACACCGGAAACTGTTGGTCAAAGACTATCGTCGACTTTTAACCGAAGGATGGTTCGCGCGCCAGCATGTAAATGATTAATAAGATAAACGGATCACACAAGAAGAAAAACCCGTCAGGGTAGGCGCCACACGATTCAAATAAACGCTGTTCGTTCAATCGCCGTACTCTGATCTCGAAATGGGGTCGACCAACGCGCGCTATGGTTTAGTGAAGACTGTCCGTGGGTGCGACTGCCTGGAAGTAGTTGAGTTGAGAGAGAGGGGGGGGGGGGGAGAGAAAGAGAACAGCTAGCTGTATCTCTCTCACTCTTAATCTGCCCTCCTAGAGATGAAGCAGCCTCCGCTCGGTCCAGACNGGGGGGGGAGAGAGAAAGAGAACAGCTAGCTGTATCTCTCTCACTCTTAATCTGCCCTCCTAGAGATGAAGCAGCCTCCGCTCGGTCCAGACGAACCAGATGATGTCGGCAAAGAGAGTGTTCTGTGTGTCTTCCAAGCTATACGAGACGCCGTTTAACTACACACCACCCTACAACCGGCACTGCCTACCCTCTCTCGTCGAACCTACAAACTGAAATCTCAACCCCCTGTTCTAAATCCTATCACTCCCCCTTATTTCCTCTCCCTTTTAATCTTTCCACGCACGCTTCTACCGCGCCTTTACTCCCCTCTGCACTTTGGATGGTTGTCTCGTCGAACCCGATATTTTAATGTGTTTGGTGTACTATCTTGACACTTCAGAAAAGAAGAGTTTTTTTATCAACTTCCCCTACGTCGAGCCTTTCTTTCTTTGCCTCACAATTTAACACAACTTGTGATTAATTCTCCTGTTCTTCTCTACCTATCATTACGTCATTTAATTTTATTATTTTTATTTATTTAGCACCGCATCTTACTACCCGTTCGGGTTATACGTTTTAAGTACTAATTACGCTAATGGATTAGGAATTGGGAAGGTTGAATTAGAGGAAGTGAACCCGCATTTGCGTGGAGGGAGAGTGAAAAACCATTGAGGAAAACCACCCCCAGTTCACCCGACCGAGATTCGAACCTCGATCTCCCCGTCCTCAGCAGTCGAGCTCAACACGACTAGCGCGTTAGCCAACGAGGCGGGTACGTCATTTAATAATTTCCACCGCGTAAAAACGGGATGAAAAATTAAAGAGAGCTTTCAAATTACTTCATCTTTTATTTACCCAGTTTTTTTATTTGGGTATTTGACATGCATTCTAAGCGCAGAGATCATATCAGCATAAGACTTACAGGCTAACTTAAATCTAGTTAAGTGTTTTGGCTTTGTTCATAATTTTAATTAATATATATATAATGTAATATAAATTTAACTTTGAATCTAGTTCAGTGCGCCTAAGCAATGAGGTTGGAGACGCAAACAATCTTTTATTTTCTCAAGAAATTTTACTGAAGGATTATTTTCACCCTCCCATTTTACGATTAGGAGTGGAAATATATTGATATTCGTTTTGGGCATAGGTTGCCTTTTAACAAGCCTAACGTTGATGGTTAAAATATGAGATTTTATGTAGGATATAAATATGATATTAAATAATAGCAGTAAATGTTTAACTGATGTTAAGGTTTCAAAAAAATAAAAATATATTTTTAGTTTGGCCTATCTCGTTTTCGTAAAATGTTCTAGACAATTTTACACCCATTACATTATTTATAGCCTCCACCTAATGGCCATGGTAAAGACCCTCCAAATACATTCTGAAGGCATTAAATGTCTATTATATATAGGGCTGTAGACACCCTTATAAAAGTGTGTTTACTTTGTTTTGAGAAACTCTACGTAAGACTAATGCACCTACATATGTTTAGATTCTATCTTTGTTAGTTCACCCCTCGTAATCGAACCTGGCACTCCTAGACTTGTTACCAACCACTAAAACCACGGAGATACGCTGCAAAAACAGTTTATTAAAACTTTAAGTAAATTTTAAACTGTCCTTAAATCCTTAAACATTTAATACAAAATAGGCGCTAAGTTATAGCGTGTCCATTTCGGCCTTAAGTACGGTCCAATTTTTATAGTAAGGTGATATCTGACATCTAAAAAGTTACTAGATCTAACTTTCATATAATCATACGTCAAGTGATGTGATCTGTAGCTGTCACCGTCGATAAATATTGTCAATACCTATAAAATAGCAATAATAATACACTAAACTATTAATCTTGACAGCAAAAAGGTTAGTATTTTCTAAAAGGTCTTTCCTTTGAAAATTGGACTCTTTAAGTATTTGTTCTAATATATTAGATCCATCTCCCCCCCATCTTTACTCGACTTTAACGAATACGCGAGGGCCACTATATTCCATTTATTTCCTTTCTAACCCCATTTTTCCATTCCATCTTATCTCCCCCCCCCCGTTTCTTTCTCAAATCTTGAGACATTTTAACTTACTTAGCCTGGGTCAAAGTTGACATGTTTTCTTTTCTTTGTATGTGGAAGCTAACCAAGATCTGTTTTTCTTCCCCGAGACCCTTTATCTTGTTTCACCTCTCTTCCGTTTTCCCTCCTTACGGCTAAACCTTTCTCCTCCCTCTTTGATATTCCTTTCTTCACAATAAGAGAGGGAAACTTAACAAATCAAGTGTCGCTAACTTAGTTAACACTTAAGTATAATTTTAATTAAAAGATCCTTCAAGAAAATACAAACATATTCTTTTTACGGTTAACAGTGTTAGCATTTTACTGTATTATTGTTATTTTAAAGGTATTAATCATATCTATCCAAAAGGACATTTGCAGACCTCACGACATTACATAATTATGAATATATGAACGAATATCAAATTTAGAAACTTTCCCAACTGTCTTTTATGAAAATTGAACTATACAATTAAGTTTAGTTCCACAATAATTCAGTAAAACAATCGATTAACGAAATTAAGTCTTAGATCCCAAGTTCAATTATTCTTGCAATGAGAATATTGAGGGTGCAAAATTCGTACAATTTTATTTGTTGCAGTTTTATATCTTTCTGAAGTTGGCAACGCTTGGTAGCGCAGCAAGAGACTGAGTGGATTGAAAATCTACACTGAAATAACCCAGGCCCCCTGGGAGACTGCACCGTCTCTTGTTTTTCTGAAGCCCGTGACAGAGATGAAGAACGTCTAAATATTAAGCTGACACACAAAAAAAAAACTAGAACAAAGAAAATCTTAAAAACTCAAATCTCACAGGAAAATAAAAAATGAGTGAAAGGCTCTTTGAAACCTTTGAATATTTAAGATTCTGTTGTTTTTTAGAGCTTTGACGATGAAGGTTTTTAAGGGTTCCATCCAACAAAAAGGTTGATAAAAACCCAACAACAACATCCCGCATAATTAATTTAACACTTAATGACTACAGTATCGAAATTAATGGAAATAAAATAATATAAGTGTGGGAAAAATCTCTTACGATAAGCACTTATCGTGTTGTTAAAGATTAGCAAATGAACTAAGATTTGAGAAAAATAATATACGACCACTCCCTCTAATGCTGTTATAATTTTAACGGGCTGCTTAGGCCAATTTAATGCAAACTATTTAAAACAAATAGAACATATTTATTCAAAATGGAGACATGAGAGTGACAGAGCTGTAATTTTACTATATCCGTACAAAACGAACGAAGTTTTAAGTGATGTGCTATTTGATTTTTTTTTTAAACAAATTTTACAATCACCGTTGACATCAATGGTTTTGGGGTAAAAAGCTTGCCTCATGACTCAATGTTCGTGGGTTAAAATCCAGCTGAGGTCGACGTATTTTTCTTAAGCGATAAAAATCAGTCGCAAAACTTCCTTCGGAGGGGAGATAAAGCCGTCGGTCTCATGTCAATTATTAATGTAAAAGAACCCCGGAAGGTATATAAAAATACCTTCCCCGGAGAAATTGGTAGGCCCTTTAGCACTCGCTCATAGAAATTCAGCGTGGAAGACAACGGAAAACCGCCACACTTTCTGAACTTCTCTAGTACATGGGATTTCTACCAGATGATGCAGGTAGATACTAACCAGCCGGAAGTTTGACCTCTTGCCAAGCTCCTGATGGATAAAAATCATATCAAACCAACCTTCAGATTGTTTTTGTTTTTTTAAAGAAGCTTAGCACCAGCTGTAATCAAACCAGGATCCTCTACCTACTTGTGGACAGCCACTCTTAACAAATATGTTAGAAATATTTTAAAACCCAACGTTTATTAACAAATTGTCTATAAAGACTTAAACAAGGATTATAATTTTATTCAAAACATAGATATTCTGGATATGGCTTTTCAAGCCTTCATTCTGGTGTGCTTTATTATTATTATTATTATTAGCACCGCGTCTTACTACCCGTTCGGGTTATACGCACTTACGCTAATGTGTAATGGTAGGGTGATAGTGAGATGAAATGGAGGACCTACAGTTTAACGTGTGATCCGAACCACGGTGGAGGCCTGGCATTCCCCACATTCACAAGTTGTGGAGGAAGAAAATTAAGCTCTATATGTTTGTACTGAAGCAATCGTTGATTTATTTTGACCAAAAAAAGGTTCTGATACAAAAACTGCAAATACACTTACCTTTTCTCGCGTCTCCTACATCCCCACCTTAAAGATGTTACATGGAAAAACACTGAGAAACTTTGAAGACGTTATTTGTTAAAGTGATTGATATTTTTAATATTGTTTTCACCAAAATGTGGGTGCAAGCTCTGACCAGTTTTAAATTTTAAATGTCAAGCTTGAAGTGTTTTAAAATTAATGTGTTCTCACTTACATAAACTCGATAAAACAATCCCATATTATCTAAAACTGTATGTTGTGACCCTATCAAAACATTTCTTTATTTGATAGAGGGAGGTTTTTCACCGTTTGCTTTAATCTCAAGACATACCAACCGAGTGGCCGCCATTTGTTGGTGAATATAGTGCCAATTTAGATGGATATAAGATGTCATATGTTCAGCATAACGAACCCTCCGGCCGTTAATCGCAGTTTTCTAGACCGTTGCTGCTACTCTATTCAAGTAACTCCTCATTTGTCCTCATTGGGCTGAGTTGAACCCGTTCCAGATACAATGCTTCACAGAAACTCTGGAAGCTCCATGGATCAAACCCGGGACCTCTGGATCGGTAGCCAGGAACTCAGAACCACTAGATCACAGAAGCGGTATTTTTAACTAAAAATTCAAATAGAAAATAAAATATTGAATATTTGGATTAAATCTATTTAGTTTTTAAATAAAAAAGAATTATTTCGATAAATTTGAGTGGACAGAATATTATACTTCCCAAATGGGTGACACAAGTTAAGTAGTATGTATTGTATACCCTGTTTTTTTTTAGTAGGAAGTGCGTTCTGGACGGTCTTTTATTCTATCAAAATACTATTGTACAATAAATAGTATTCTAGTACGAAATAAGCCCTTCCAAAACGGAATACCTAACAAAATCAGGGTATAGTCGAGGTTTAATATCATTAGAGGGACATGTCAGTGGGCCGCACCAAGAGCAACCATCTTGTTGCCAGCCAGACCACCCCTGGAATCATTTGTCATCGTGTTGTATATTCACCCAGACATCATTAGCTTCGCATCTGGCGGCGCGAGCCACAACTAATGCCATACATACGGGAGATGTTCTAGCACTCAATCCAGTACAAGTCGACCATTTCCCATTTTTAACGACCAACTATCATGGAAACTTAGTAGCGCATGTCAGATACTTGAGCAAATTGAACAGTGATTTCCCCCTGTTTTTCAACCTAAAGTAAAACAAAATCTCTTTCTTAAAAAAAACCCCACGAAAGGATTGAAAGAAAGTGGTTTAGAAAAAATGGCATATATTTATAGCTTTTTTTTTAAATATACTGAATTGTTTCAAATACTGTTAAGTTTATTTTTGTTGGTGACATTATATATATATGGAGCGAATATATTTATTACTAAATTTGAAGATCATATTTCGTTAAAAGAAAATTAAGGATAGTAACACCCTAAACATTATCAAATGACTTACAATAGAGCAATAGCAGATATTAGATACAGTTGTCTTTTCAAACTCATCTATCGACTACAGCGCTTGGTGGTAGAATACAAAAGTGTCTTATACATTCTGGTTACATGGTCCTCTATAGCCCAGATATGTCAATAGGTACCTCGATATTATAATAAAAACCTTGCGCCTATGTGGAATGAGCACTGCTAGTTTGTGTTTAATACACCCGCTTCAGTGGTCGAACGATCTAAGGCGTCAACTCTCGTATTAGACTGGCCTGACGACAGTGGGAAGATCAGGATTCAAATCCCGGTGGTGTCTATTGAGGATGGTTTTTCTTAAAGTATTTCCCACTCTCCTTCCACGCAAATCACCTCTAAATTGCTTTCCTTTTCATCCCTAACCCATTAGGATAATTATCATGTATAGCTACAACTTGAACAGGTAGAGAGACGTGGTGATAAAAAATAAAAACAACATATTATAAAAAGGAATGTTGCTGTTGGTTAGTTGTTTGGATACCCCTGAATGCCCTCTCTTTTAGGCAGCCCGCGGCCTCTAACCCTCCCTCGTCCTTTCGACCCTAGAGCACTCATCAATATCCACACGGTCTGTGATAGACATTGCCGTTACCACCCCCTGACAGCTGCCCTCCCCACCTTATCCACCACCAATCCAGTAACTGACAGCAAGATGGAGAGAGGAAGGATGTTGGCCAACACAAATTCATTTTCATGAAGTAACTACTTTAAATGCGCTTCAAACGAGATTTACTAGTGTGATCCATATCGCTCGCACCCCTACCTGCACCCCGTGAAGAACTCAGATCCTACCCAACCGGGGTTCGGACCAATCTCTCAAAGGTGAGTTAATCCTTCATGCAAGCTATTTTTTTTTTATCGCCACGTCTTACTACCTGTTCCAAGTTACACGCATACATGATAATAATTACTTTAATGGGGTAAGGATGAGGAAGGAAGAATTTTAAGAGGTAATCTAACCGCATTTGCATGGAAGGTGATTGGGAAACACTTTAGGAGAAACCACCCTCAATATACCCGGCTGGGATTTGAATCCGGATCTTCCCATCATCAGCAGACCAGTCTAACACGAGATTGACGACTTATACAATTCGGCCACTGGAAAAGGTTTTTATGCCTACATACTCTCCGAGTCCCATGTCACGTCAAAATTAGGATACATTATTTCCTCAATAATTCTACCTTCTTCGTTCCTATTCCATCAGCATAGTTAATGTATGCGTAAAGACCAACCGAACGAGTGATATTAAGACGAAGATAATTTTTTCTTTAAATACAGAATCTCGGGGAATACCATTTTTATCTCGCGATCATCCCTTAGATCCAAGGTGACATAAACCGCTATCATCCCCAATGAGTCATAACAGCCCCACCCTGTTCGTTCCCACCATATGGTAGCTGAAAAACACGAGCCAAGACAAACGACAGTCTGGCCCGCACCCTAACCCCTCCACCCACCCACCCTCCCTTCCAGCCACGCACACACGCACCAACATACTGCCCTTATCCTTCTTATGCGAGGGCTCATATTAAAATACAAAGATAAGACATTACTTATTTCAGAAAAAAAAAACAAAAAAAAAACCTCCCTCTCATATGTAGAGCGCTTCTATCTTCTCCTAGATCCCTGTGGTGGAGGGGAGCGGACTGGAAGCGTATAAAGTTTCACCCCCTTCAACCCTCCCCAGACGTCAAAAAAGGACCCTTTGTGTGGACTATACTTTTCTACTACCGGAGGACTCAACTGCTCGCAAAGCACAAAGTGAATCGAATATCGATTTCGATTTATCCAGAGACTACAGTAGTCCCATGGCTTCTTTGGTGCTGACTGACAGCTCACAGCTGAAAGCTAACGGCTTTTAAAAGTTACCAGACCAAATGATGTATTCCTACGCCGAACCATATGATCTGCGAAAACATGTGTTTAGCAGCTGTCACTTATGACTGTCAAAATTTAGGTGTATGCCTAAATGTTGACTGTCATAAGTCAGCTGTGATCTGTCAGTCAGCACCAAAGAAGCCATGGGGCTACTAATAGCTCTAGAAAGGTGGCCATTCGTTGACCAAAATAAAGCCTTTGCCCTCGATTTACTCATATCACCGCGTCTTACCAAGTGTTCATGTTATATATATATATGATCATTAACTCTAATGGTGTGCGGGGTTAAGATAGGAAGAATTTTAGAGGTAATATACTCGCATTTGCGTGGAAGGAAAGTGAAAAACCATTTAATACCCGAAAATAGCCAACCGGGATTCGAGTCCTGATCTACCCGTCATCGGATACCAGTCTAACACTAAAGTGAACCCTTATACCATTCGGCCACTGAAGCGAGTGTCCCCGATTTGTTAAATAAATCAATAGGATTTGAACTCGAACCGTTCTGTTTCTGGCAAACCAGACACGATTAGCTTAACAATCAGACCACGTGGCCACCGTTGCGGGTTGGTAGCTCCTACCACCACCATCTTCAGGGTCCAGGGTTCAATCCCTTGCATAATCGAAAATGTATGTAACTTATGTGGAATATTATTTATTATTCGCTTGTGTAAATTAACGGTATGGGGGTTTTGGCTGATGGTTTTTAACTAGAACCAATTATAAAGTCACGAGAAAGATTTCAAGAAGTGTAAGATTGATAGAGTATAAGGTGAATTCCCGCAGAATAGGTTTAGAAAAAACTTGAGATCTTTCTTCCATAAATTTATCAGAGATAAAATTATTTGTGTAAAAATAATCGGCGTAGTAACATCATTAACAAGTATATTACGGTATTTATAAAGTAAAAAATGACACATGAACACGGGACCATTGGCTTATTACGTCAATCCTCTCGTTTCCTCTCTACATTCAGGCCAAAAGATTGTCAAATTTTGCACTTAATTATCTTACATTCTTAATACAAACAATTCTCATAATTTGCATATTAGGCAGTTGTAAGTGAGTAGTCAAAGTGTACACGTCTTGAATAAACTTGTTCTAACAGAGTGTGTTATTTTAAATGTTCGTTTGAGCAATATATTTGCTCAATTTTTACATTGTGTGGCGACTTTAATTTCTCATTCGCCACACCTGTGGCTACATTGAGAAATATGTTACCCATTTAACGCGGCACTCTCTTGATGGACTAGGTTGCTGATAACAATGAGATCGGGGATCAAGTCCCATTTGGGTATAATTATTAATGATGTTTATTTCTTAATGGTTTCCCATTCTCTCTCCAAACAAAAGCAGTTGCATTTAATCTAAAATATTACCTTCTTCATCCATATCCCATAAGCTTAGCTAAAGTATGCGTACCTATAGCAAGAAACGCAACAAAACACGGCAAATTATTATTTTAAAAAAAGGTAACGATGTTAAAAAAAACCCAGCAGGGCTGACTGCACAGATATTATGACTTTGAGCAACGGCGTCAAGGTTTTAGCCCTACCAGCTGCATTGGGGAAATCAGACCCCGTATCCCCCAAACAAAACAAGTAGAAGATTGGAGATTCAAATAGTTTTAAACCGATCACCACCAATAAACAACTTGTGGACCGATTTCAATCAAGTTTTCACCCTTGACTGATTGTTTGTAAGACGAGGAAGGATCGGAGAAAAGATAAAGCGCCATATGTGTCTTAACAATTGATTACACCCAGCATGACTTAGAGAGTACCATAATCCATTATTCAGGAGCGACCGAGCTGTGTCGGTACTGAATATTTATTAAACCTAACCAGAAATAGAAAGAAGAAAAGTTAAAACAAACAAATAGGAATAGTATCGCTTGGGCAATGTACCGTATAGTTGGGATTCTGCGGTAGGAAATTTTTGGAAAACAACATTTTTTTTTGTTTGCTATCAACAATGATAAAATTTTACAATATTGAATATTATTTTATAGCTATTGATAATATCTAACATAAATGACTATTGCAGATCATATTACTTTATATATAACTGTATGAAAAATGTTTTAATAACTTTTATAACCGACAAAAAAGATCATTTCTGTTTGGATAGGACTATAGGTATGAACCACACTTGCAATAGTATTCCCCAGGTACTAGTCAGATCGCCGTAAGTAGAACGTTGATAGATATAGACCTATTATACATCTTATATATATGTTATACCCCAAAAGTGAAATTGGCAATTTCATGAATTGGGCATATTTCTAAACCATTCCCGTAAATTGGGTTTTTCGGTTGTCCGTTTCAATTGTACGGTTCCTGAATTGGGTAGCATTTGTGCTGCTCAGCTCATAGAATGGCTAGTTAATGAACTGGGCAGCTCCAAACGCCACCGAATTCATTAATGGGACAAGTTTTTTTTTGCCCGATCCGTGAAATTGACAAGGGAAGAACAGGTTTGGTCCAAATCTTTAATATTTTAAGAATGGAAGGTTAGGTCTAGTTGAGTTGGGTTGGGTTGGTGTATAATTCTTAATATATTTTATACATATTTGAAAACGAATTTCAGTTAAGCTTTTAGTAGACAGGACAATAATTTCTAGTTCATGAAATGGTTAAGAGAGGATGCCAAAAATTTGGACATAAAATCTGTTCATTTTAAGAAATGTTCGAATAAGCGAGCTTATTGTTCTTCAGTTCTACTTTTCTTATATGCAAAGTCCTAGTGTTTAAAGCTTGCAGTTTTATATCCCAGATTTAAAACATATTTTAGTATTTGTTTTAGAACGTTAATGTGTTTTCCAGGGGCTTTTTCGAACAAAAAAAAAGTATGGGTTTTTTCGGTTTTCCAGGCGGTTGGCAACCTTGACACGCGCTCGCTCGTTAACACCATCCCATGTTAGTTATTACCTCGCAAGGGCTGCAACAAGCAACCAATCTGTTTCCGAAAGAACACTCAATGAATGAACGACGAAGAAAATGAATAGGTCCGATTACATTGTGTCTGGCACGAAATATAGCACAGAGCAAGTCTTCAGCCGAGACAAAACAGGAAGATGCTATCTCAGTTCTCGGTCACATTATTCCAGTTCCATAGCAAGACGTATAATTTTTTTTTATCTTGCTTAACCCACCTACAAACTGAGTAGGACTATAAACTACCGAATAACATCTACTTTGAAGGTATATATCGACCCTAAAAACTTTTTTTTTTAAACCTCTTTTGTTTTTGACCTCATTTTAAGCACGTTTTAACTACTTTTAAAATATGTATCATTTTAATTCGATTAATAATCACCATACAAAAACAAAATCACATTTTTAAACGGAAAAGGGTACTTTTAGCATTCAAACTTGCAGTATTAAATGAATTATAAGGATGGTTTCATCGATAAAAGTAAAAAAAGTAATCTCGAATATATTCAATCCTTTGTAGATGGATATTCTTAGAGACATGTGTAGCTGACCTTTATTTTGGCAAAGGTAAATTAATTACCAAAATTAAATGTGTGGGACATTACCAGAAGAGATTAGGAACTTCGCTGAGAAATTTAGTGTCAGAAAAAAAAACTCTTAGAGGAAATAGTGGCTGACCCGGTGCCACGATTGATAAGATCTAAATTTATTTTACCACTGTTCGCGACGATTTATAAGATGCAAAATTATTTTAGTTATTGTTCTGTGTGCTAACACCAGCGGCATTGAATGTCAAAGACTATGTGGGGAGTTTTCTTTCCCCTATCAGCGAGTGATGATTTGCCGCTATGCGAAAAGTGTCCAAAAGGAAATGATAGCTGATGCTCCCACTGAAGAGTTAAGGCCAATGGTAGGTTATAAAATCATAAACAAATGGCAGAGCTATATTCCATTCACGGTAGGAATTACTCTCTGAAAGGTCTTTTTTCCTACCAATATCCTACTATATAGTAGATTTATGGTAGGGAAAAAGGCCTTTCAGAAGTCAATTCCTACCGTGAATGGAATATACAGTAGCCCCATGGCTTCTTTGGTGCTGACTGACAGCTCACATCTAACAGCTGACGGCTTTGAAAAGTTACCAGACCAAATTATGTATCCCTACGCCAAACCATATGATCTGCAAAAACATGTGTTTACCAGCTGTTACTTTTGACAGTCAAAATTTATATATATACCTAAAATTTGACTGTCAGAAGTCAGCTGTGAGCTGTCAGTCAGCACCAAAGAAGCCACGGGGCTACTGTACCTACCTCGAGATGTAGTTTGAGCTATAAGACAAATATTCGAAAGATAACTGCTACAGTCATAGGTACTTTATAAGATAATTGCTTGTATGGAAAGATCTAGAACCGTAATAAGTCAATCACTAGGATGAATTATCCTCCGCATCCAAAGAAAGATTACTGGTAATAAATGCTGTTTGCCATTTTAATTACGGAAGTAAAATAGAAGCTCGAAGAGGATGCATACTATAGCTAGCAGCTACACATGATCATATGATGGATAAAGATGTGCAACAATAATTATAGCACATCAGAGCAGAAATAGCGCAGAATATATCAAAGAGAACGAAATAACAAATAAAGAAAATAAGAAATAAAAATAAAACCAAAACACCTATGAGGAAAGTGAAGCCTATCAGGCTGAATGAAGGCTTAGAAGAAAAAAGAGTCAAGTGTGTTCAGTGTGGCAAAAGATTCGAGTCTCATTTTCTGTGTGTTCTATTTTTATAACATTTCCTGGTAAATCTAAGTTAAGAACATTTGCAATCAAAATAATGATTAGATTCATATACTAATTTAAAGCTAGGTCTTGTATACATGTTATAAACTAAGAAAATTCTGATATTAATATATACATATATATATACAGTAATTATAGTAAGCTTTTATCGATCAGACGTTTACAATTTTAATTATATGGCTAATAGTATATATAATTGATTTTATCACAAAATAAAGTTGATTTCATGACAATTATTTTTATTAGAGACTAAACATACTGCGTATAAATTAGATAAAAAAATAGATCAACCTTAAAAAATTCTATATTGTGGTCATATTTGATTCTTTTATATAACATTGAAAAAGTATGCTTTTTGTATATAGTGACGTAGGGGGGATAAAATTAAGAAACTAAAAATTTAAATAAAATTATTTCTTGTAAGGGTCGATACCGTTCTAGAATAGCGAGGTTTTTGTTAAAATCATTGGTTACAATGGTACCGCTCCATTTTATTTGACCCACCTCTGTGGTCATATGGTCTAAGGGGTCGATATCGCAGTACACTAGAATAAAAATGATGGGGAGATCAAGGTTCAGCTCTCAGTCGGTTGTAATGAGAGTGATTTTTCCAAAATGGTTTTCCAATTTTCTCCACGCAAATGTGGGTACACTTACTTTGAACATGACTTTCCTCATCCCTAAAACCATTAGCGCAATTAGTGAATTAAGGTATAATTCGAACAGGCAGTAAGACTGGTCTAAAAAAAAAGTACAACCCAATAGGTTGTGATATTCAATGGAAGTAAAATAATTTTCAAATAAATTCACAAATGGATTAACAAATTTACCGTCAAAAACTTGTAAGGTTTATTGACGATAATAATAATTATTCGTTTTATAAATTCCATACACTAGAGTCGCAATTATCCGGACTAAAGGGGCGGCATTCGTGGCCAGATAGTGGAAAATCCGGATAGTACGGATTCCGCGTGCAAACGATTTTCAATGTGGGTTTGCTTACTTTTTTTAATTTTACCAGAACATTTAAATTTGTTCTAATAGAATCTGCCCATTTTATTATTGCGATGTGAAATAGGAATACACCAAAAATCAAATGAGAATTACATTTTTAAAATCTTTACTATATAGTAGCCTACTTTATTTTGAAAATGGAACATCAGCTACAAATCAGAACCAAGTAAAAATATAGCGTCAAATGGATTAAATTATAAATTCAGTAAATGTTTTATAGTGGATATGTACCGGTTTGTATATTTTAAAACGCACTTGTTAACACCTAGAACTGGGCCGGATAGTGGCGACTCTAGTGGATTGATTTTTTTGTTGTTGACGAAATGTAGAATTTCCTCGTTCCCTATTATTTGTTGACGGGGGTGGGGTGTGAAACCGGGAACAGCAATTGTCTGAATGTTAGTTTCCCCTTCTTAACGCTTGACACGACTGCAGTGAGCACGACCACGGATCTGGGTTCAAGAACTGGCGAGGGTTAGCGGGAACATTTGGAGGCCCGTGCTTTGATGCATCATGGGCACGCATTACCAACATAGGTCAAGATAGAACGATACTAAAGTTTTATTTACAATAAATCCTACGCTTTATTTATTAGTTTTTCTTCCTAGAGTTCGCAACCTTCTCAAATTGTGCTTGCTAGCTTGTAACTACAACCCAAATTCCACAGGGAGGGTCTTTTAGAAACTTCAAACACATTTTAGTTTGCAGCTAACATTGATAACAGTTTAATATTTTTTTTATTATTATTTAGCACCGAGTCTTACTACCAATTCGGGTTATAAGTTTTAAGTACTAATTACGCTAATGGATTAGGAATTGGGAAGGTTGAATTAGAGGAAGTGAGCCCGAATTTGCGTGGAGGGAGAGTGGAAAACCATTTAGGAAAACCACCCCCATTCTTATTTTCATTGCTTAAAATTTTTAAAAACAATTTTTTTTTAAGTGTATTAAGGGGAATTCCGAAGGCCTTTGAAATTTCCGATTTATTTGTACGTCCCTTTTCCACTTCCTTTATCACCGTTACTTTTTCGCCCAAAGTTAATGATTTATAGGACTGTGACTTGGAAAGTGACATCACGATACACACACACACAAACACTACTGCACTAAACAAAACAAAACTAAAACCAAACAAGAACTAAATAACAAAACAAACTCGCACGTCACAAGAATATCGCTACGATCGAATCCCTAAGAACAGCGTGCGTAGCCGCTCGAGAGGTTCAACCTTGACTAACGAAGTACAAAACTGTACGTGTAAACAAAGACGTATGTGTGAAAGGAGGAGGGGCGTGAAGAAGGGTGACCGTATTCCAACGTCACCTCCCCTGTTTCAAAAAACTAGAACAACATGGTACCACAACTAGAAGTAGGAAAACAATACTGCACAACTTCCATTACATTACAACTTGCGAAAAGTTCGAATTAACCAAATCAAAGTTCTAATTAATTATTCAGGATTTTTTAAGATTGTTTTAATACACAATTCACGGGACCAGGCGAAACATTCGAATTACGTAAATTTGAATTAGGTTCCACTGTAATTTAAATCTCGGTTGTTCAAAGAGAAAAAGAGAAGAAGGGGAAGGGGAGGAGGATAGATCTTCATTAATCAAATACACGATCTTTGGCTTTGCATGTGTCCACTTCTAGTTGTTGTTTTTTGCCACCGCGCCTGGGAGAAGGGAGAGCTAAGGGGGTATGGATGAAGAGGGTATTATTAAGATAAAATGTACCGATATTTACAAGGCAGGAGAGTGATAAGCCAACAAGGAAAACCCACTCTCAATACACCTGCGCTAGATTTGATCCCATTGACCTCCCCATCAACCAGACTACACGAGCCTCGTATTTAGTCTACGTACCCGCCGATGCGAGTCACTGACGCCAGTAATGTTAATATGTAAGATTACCATCTAACTCCACGGCATCAGCCCATAATCGAGCCATACCCATACCGACCGAGTGGCCGCCAGCTGTTGGCTAGGATGATGCCAACTTCTGTGGATAGAGGGTGTGTTTTGGTCAGCACAATAAGCTCTTTGGTCGTTAATCGCAGTTTTCTAAAGCGGAGCCGTCACTTTTTAATTCAAGTGGTTCCTCATTTGCCCTCGAGAGAATGAGCTGAACCCGTTTCAGACCCAGTGCTTCACAGAAAATCTGGAAGCGCCAGGATAGAATCCGGTCGGTACCCCTGGATATGTAGCCAGGAACAGTGACCACTAGGACACAAAGCTAGTCAAGATTATTATCTAAAGTAATATTAATTCCACAAATTCTAGGGAAATGCTCACTGTACAAACTGGAATAAACAGAACCGCCTACTTGACATCTCGCTTCTGTTGGAACTATTCTTTTAAGCGATGCAGTTCTCGGGAAGAAGAGGCTATGCCAACCAACCAAGGACTCTGTCTGCACATGGGTCACATCATGCGAGTGAAACAAGGGGGGCGTGGGAGAGATGAGAGGGGGAGGGGAGAAACACGGCGACAAACTAGGCGGCCTCGTTAAATTTCTGGGAATAAAAAAAAAAGCTGTCAGTCTGTTTCCTACTAACTGTGACCAAAATAAACATTCGCAACACTTCTTACAAACCGCAGCGTACAAAACAGATTTTAGAGAGAAACTCCCCCACAGCTCTTTTCGAGTACAATTGCATTCTAGATGGAGTGTACAAACATTTGCGTGGAGTGATAGTGGAAAACCATTTAATGAAAACAACCCTCGAACCCCAATCTCCTTGTCACATTCTAGTATATTGCGAAAATGACGCCTTAGATCATGCGGCCACAAAGGCAGGTAACATTTTATTAAAAACAAATATTTTTTTTGTGTTTATTCAATGATTTTGAAAGAGTACTTTCTATATAAGTAAGTCCCAATCCGATTTTCTTACGAAAAATCTCCTGTTAGTAAATAAGGCCTTTCAGGAGGTTCTTCGTAAGAAAATCTTGCTCTAGTGCGCAGGAGGGCAGGGAGGCAAGAGGTGATGGTATTGCAGTCAGGGCAAATAAGATTATATATTCATGTTTCAGGTTTTCTCCACACTATCTGCTCTACTTTGCACGGAACCAAACATTTACTAGTCCCAACCTCTCTTCCATTCTGTAACATTGCGGAAAAAACGAAAACGCACGCAAGTGTTTATTGGACAGGCTGTAGAGAGACCCGGAGGTCGTTCATCACTTCCTAACACACGCGCTGTTTTATCAACGCGCAACCCTCAATATTTAATGGTTTTGTTTGTGTTAAGCCTGATCAGGTAGTAAGACGCAGTGCAAAATTTTTTTTATCAGAAGTATACGTGTGCTTATGAAGCCATATACATATATATGTATATAATATATTGTATGTATGTATTGTAGGTGACCTGGCAGTCCAGTGGTAAGGTGTCGGACTTCTGTGCTGGGGGTCCGGGGTTCAATCCTCGGTCCCGGCACAGATTTATCTGATTGCCAAATCCTTACCTTCATCTCTGACGATATATTCTACTATGATTTGTTATATTTGTAAAAATGTATGTATTTAGATGATAAGAAAGAAATAAAATACTAGAGAAAGAAAGAAAAAGACAAGGCGTGTATTAATCATAACTTGTGAATGTGTGGAATGCCAGTCCTCCACCGTGGTTCGGATTCCACGTTAAACTGTAGGTCCTCCATTTCATCTCACAAATCACCCTACCATTACACATTAGCCTAAGTGCGTATAGTCCGAACGGGCAGTAAGACGCGGTGCTAATAATAATAAGTATTGTATGTATTGTGTATGTATGTACAGTAGCGCCATGGCTTCTTTGGTACTGACTGACAACTCACAGTTGACTTCTGACAGTCAACATTTAGGTATATACCTAAATTTTGACTGTAAGAAGTGACAGCTACCAAACACGTGTTTTTGCAGATCATATGGTTCGGAGTAGGGATACATAATTTGGTCTGGTAACTTTTCAAAGCTGTCAGTCAGCACCAAAGAAGCCATAGGGCTACTGTATGTTATATGCATAGCTTCAACTTGATAGTTCGGAATTCGGTTCGTTTACTAGGAAATGCTTTCCCACAATGTGGTTATGAACCTGGTTCCTCTATCCAGGCGAACGTTGGTTACTCTTTAAAATTTCTATTCCTCGTCAACTTGACCTCAAATTAATAGTGTGCACTCTACTCTTATCCTGAAAGGTAGCAGTCTTACCTTGACTAACTACACTATGTCCCTATCTTATAAACTGCGTCATAGTGGAATTAAACAAGGTTAGCTTACACTTGCTTTCTTTAAGGATAAACGTAGTACACGTTTCTATTGGTCCAAAAAGGGCATTAAAACGCGTTAAGCCTGATTCACACTTCCTTCGAAACTAAAGAGCAGTCTCTGCTTTAGTGTCTCAGCAATTCACACGCGAGCAGATAAATATATGTTGGTTGGCCATGATGCTTTTAAACACTAACTATACACAGCTAGTTATCGACGTATTTTATTTTCTAGTGGATAATGAGATATTTAATAATAATAATAATAATATCACAGTGGATGTTTTTGAATTATTGCATTGCAATGTGAAACAAACCTAAACAGAGGAAGAACGACACACGCGCTTTGTATTTAAAAAGTTGTTTCAAATTAATTCCCAACAGCAGGTGCAACAGTCTGCTAATATCTCGCTTTAAAGGCGCATGCGCATTAGTGTGTTGAGATTTGATTGGGTCTCTATAAAGTTGATGCTGTCACGCAGAAAAAGAAAAGCTGGAGTTATTTCAAGTTGCGCAGAGCGGACAACGCTAATGAGGCTGAAATCTCTTAATTTATATAGAGTTCTTCACGTGATTACGTTCCTGCTATTCTCTTGTGTTTTTTTTTAAGCGAGAGTGTGATTCCACAGTATTTCTGAGGAACGGTACTATTTTCAGATCAAGCCGCTTTTAAAAGTAAACGATAAAAAAAACAACCGCCTCCACTGTACGTGACTTTGAAATGACGTAGTGTATCGTACCGTAGCGTGCGTAGTCCCAACGTCAGTCATAACTCTATTTCGGAGGGTTTATGAATGAAAACGGTCTCTCTAGGAGGAAGGGGAAGGAGAGGGGTGGGGGGCTGGTATGGGACGTAAACACTGACCGCTTTGCACGCCGCGATTTCTTCGCGAGATTGCTTTCATGAAACCACAAGATGAAGGAGCGTTTTTTAAAAAAAAATAGTTAAAAAAAAGAGGACGGACATACAAAGTATAGCTTGAACGCACGGCTTATTTTTTTCGAGAACTCTAAGAGTTTTTATTAACGTGTCTTAATACCGTCAGGGCTATTCGAAGATTTTTAACTTAAGGGGTTGGAACGAGATAAGTAGAATTTAATGAAATTGTCTTCGCATTTGCGTGGAGGGAGAGTGGGGAACCCAACTAAGAATTTACCACCTTCAGAAGGTCTACCATTGGTCTGGATACGAATGTTAACCTTTTTCCCCTCCATCACCCACAATCCGGTTTACAATGAGACTGATACCTTTGAATGTGGGACCCCCAGTGAGGTAAATTATTATTTTTTAATTGCAAGTACACCTTATCTCATAGTTGTACTGATATAAAGATAATCTGGTTTGATCATAACCAAGTTACAACAATTAATCAATGAAACATGTTGTTTGATAATGCTCGAAAAAGTGGTAAATTAATAAGATGGGGGAAGTATGGATGTTATATCTTAAAATTAAATTATAATAAGCTATAATCTCAGACATTAAATGCGTAAAATTATGTTAAATGTGATTTGAGTAAATTAAATACCCCGTTAAAACCTAATTTTGCATGTGTGTCCCTAAAAGTATTAGTCCACTTTTATAGCTAAGTCGGTAAAGCATCAGTTTAAGATGAGGAGTGTGTAGAGAACGCAATAAAAGGTCGGTGTTTTTGCTGTTGTTATAGAAAAACTTTTTTTTAGTCAAAATAAATAAAATATTGCTCCAGTAGAAACAAAAGAGTTGGGGGTCCTGGTTTCAATCCTCGGTCCCGGCACAGATTTATCTGGTTGCCAAACACTTCCTTCACCTCTGACAAGACATCTTGTGAATGTGAGGAATGCCAGGCCTCCACCGTGGTTCGGATCCCACGTTAAACTGTAGGTCCTCCATTTCATCTCACAATCGCCCTACCATTACATATTAGCGTAAGTGCGTATAACCCGAACGGGTAGTAAGACGTGATGCTAATAAATTCATGACAGATATTCAACCACTATTGATATTCCGGCGTGAAGAAAATTAAACTATAAGTTTCTACTAGAGGAATATTTGATTTATTTTTTCAAAAAATAAGTTTTGCTATAAAAAACTGCAACAGCCCTTACCTTTTCTCGCGTCCCCTACCACTGAGTCGAAGACCGTATGTTCGATTAACGATATCGCTAAGATATTATAATTACTGAAATTGAAACTTTCTCTTTCATAGTGATGAATGGACAGCAATGAGATTGGCTGTTTTGTTTACTTAAGATAGTTTGTAAGTCGTGTGTTGATGTAGGCTACTCAATCGATTCAGAAAGCGTACTTTGAATACCATTTTTTTTAAACTTAGCCGAGTCGATAAAAGAGGCTCGCTCATCCGGGCGGAACACAAATAAAATAAACTTTTCAAGGTAATGAAAGCAAACTCGCTTTAATAGGTCAAGAGAAGGTTAAGGACTTCATTAAAAATATGTTATATTTATCACACAAAAAAACTTTTTTATTAGCACCTCATATTACTACTCGTTCGGGTTTGACGCCTAGTTACTCTAATGTGTTAGGGAGTAGGAAGGTTGAATTTAGAGTAGTATACCCGCATTTGCTTTGAAAGTCATTTAGGAAAAACCACCCAACTGGGATCCAAACCACGATATCCCCGTCATGGACAGTCAAATATATTGCGAGAGTGACGCCTTAGACCACGCGAACGTCGAAGCGGATAAAAATAATTAAAATTCATACAGACGAGGGCAATTCACCTGTTGGCACGTGTTATATTTTTTTTGTCTCAATATTTTCTTACACTTTCTTTCAGAAATATAATGTATCTCTTTACCTATATATTGGTCTACAGTGGAATACTTTGCAGTTCTCTTTGATTATTTTGGCGTGGACCTTCAAGTATAGGCTATACTACAGGATGTTTCACTCGCACCTGGCCCCTGAGTTTCCCTTATAACTTTCAAACTAATTAGTTAATGAGAAGCCCTAATGGGCCGGGAGCGAGCAAAGCACCCTGTATAGCACTTTTCAGACAAGGAGACAATGTCAAGAAAAACAACAACTAAAGTTGCAACAAATTAAAACGAAGGAAAAAATATACATTATTCAAGTTGGTCCACCACTGAAAGGTTAAAAAGAAATAAAAGTACCGATATAATTTTAAAAGGGTATTTTTTTTTTCTAAAAGAGGTTGTAAACCTTTGGCCTCCTTAACTTAACGAACAAGCCAAGTTTTCTTTGCTTTCCCTTTTCCCCTCAGATATAAAGGATGGATGCAAACGTTTTTCAAATATTCGTGACAGAGAATCTCTAAATATTTGTTTACCTTATCACGACACTTGCTCTGAAAAAGTGAAAGTTACAATAAACTTGTACTTTTACTCAAGTACTGTTCATTGACTATGATTTAAAGACGTCAAGTCCCCTTGTTATATATCTATATAAAACCCTGTTTATGGTAGGAAAGGCCAGAATGCTACTATATTATAGCAGGATTGCCAGATTAACATTTTATTTAAAGCCAAACAATACTAGAAAAATACCGGAAGAATGCCAAACAAGCAACACCCAAGCCTATATGATTATAAATCAAAATGCAAACACTCTAGAAATTGGAAGTTCGAGTCAAGAGTCGATCAAAATGTATACTTTATACTGCGTGGATTCTAATTTCTGGCAATGCATTAGTAATAAAAAACCGAAAAAGACAATAAAAACAAACTTAAATACCAATATACAAAGTCTCGAAATAATAGTAAGAACAACTTTTTGAGTTTGGGGGAAAGTAAAACGCCAAGATCCTTTATAATTTTCAGGTAGAACATTTTCACGATTACAGTAATTTCTCATTCTGAAAAAGCAAAAATAGTTCACAACATACCAATTTGATGTTATTTTTAAATTGAAAAAATACACCTGAACACCAGAATAGAATCCGGGACTTTTGGTTTGATACACCAATGCTCTAACTACTGTGATATCCAGGAATCATCCCGTACCCATAATCCAATTAATATCACGAGCTATCAGATAACGCAGCCACCTTCGACTCTGGAGAGCTTTGTGCTGCCAATAGCAGAATAACGTATATATTCCATTCACGGTAGGAATTACTCTCTGAAAGGTCCTTTTTCCTACCAATATTCTACTATATAATAGATTTCTAGTAGGGAAAAAGGCCTTTCAGAAAACGATTCCTACGGTGAACGGACTTTATACGAGTGCGCATATCATGATGGATTAACCGCGGCTATCACCGTAATTAACAAATATAATAGATTTGCTATTTAATCCATGGTAATATTAGCTAATTGAGGAGTGTTTTAGTGGTCAATAAACTTCAGAACTACCATGCACATAGTTGTTTTTTAAGCACGGCGTCTTACTACCCGTTCGGGCTATACGCTTGCACATACAGAAGCCCCCATGGTTTTTTTGGTGCTGACTGACAGCTCACAGCTGAATTCTGACAGTCAAAATTTAGGTATATACCTAAATTTTGACCGTCAGAAGTGACAACTGCTAAACACATGTTTTTGCAGATCATATAGTTCGGCGTAGGGATATATAATTTGGTCTGATAACTTTTCAAAGCTTTTAGCTGTGAGCTGTCAGTCTGCACCAAAGAAGCCACGGGGCTGCTGTAGTTAGTGTAAGGAGATTTTGCTTCAATTAGAAGACTCAATAGATCAGCTTTAGATGATTACATAACTTAGTTTTCTTGAGCCATCAACTGATAATTGCCGCAAGATTACCAGTTGCTGACCCCAGTCTTAAACCATTTGGCCACCGAAGCGGGTTGTTTATTTGTCTGTTAACATTTTAAGATATTTTACAGACAGATGTGAGCCTTGTTCACCCAAGTTTGCTTAGTTTTTCCCCCCTTTAAACTCAGTAAATGCGTTCACCCGAGTGTGACTAGGAACTAGGTCGTTTGCGATGTGCTGATAATAATGCAATAGGCGGTGTCAGGAATACCATGAACTCTACTTACTTTCGCCCATCGATTTCAGTCACGTTTTCAAAACACTTTGAAAGCTTCCCGTTCGCCGATATTTTCCATGTTCCTGTTTCTTTTATTTCACTCTTTTCTTATTGGTCGTCGATTTCTCTAACTTACTGTTTATTACGCGGCCATGATTTTCTTATATCGGGCGTATTTATTGTGATCTCCCTGAACCAACCGATTGTATCAACCACACGACTTAAAAAACAAAATTAACTTTTAAAAGAGACACGTCACCCCTTCCCCTATATCCCTGACTGTGAAAAGCAGTGGCGTTTCGTGGGGTATTTCCAGGGTAAGCAAAGCTTGTCAAAACTTTACCTTTGATATTTTCTCCCGCACTTGATCCGCATTTGACCAAATCATACATATATTTATTTTAACACCACGTCTTACTACACATTCAAGGTTATACGCATATCTACTAATTAATCTAATGAGCTATGTCTGAAGAGGGTTGAATTTAAAGGAAGTGTCAACACATTTGCGAGGAGGAAGAGTAGGAAAATATTTAGGAAAACCACCATAGTATATTCTACCGAGATTCTAACCCTGATCTCCTTGTCCTCGGCAGTCTAGGCTAATAGGAGAGGGACGCCTTAGACCATGCGACCACTGAACCAGGTTCATAAATACATTGTTCTCTATACTTCTCACGGGAAAATTCATTTTTCGTAAATACGTGACCAATTAATGTTTTCACTGAGTAATTCTATCAATTCACCAATACAGTTTAAACCAGCTCTTCTTAAGAACCGGATCTAAGCAGCTTACATGCATGACAACTCACTCCCTGCATAGGAAGATAATGCATCTAGGAATTGTGGTCATTCTTATGAGCTTATTGGTCTCGGTCCTAAGAACAAAATGGCCACTCCTGATTAATGAAATTGATTGTTGGATCCCTTGGAGGTTACATACAGACTGACCCTCCCCAATTTAATTACACACGTAGTGTAATTAGATTAAGACTTTGCCACCCCCCGACTTGAAGGACTAATTGATTGTAGCTGTTATGGTAGGATTTTAGTAGGAAGGATCTATTTAAAGGTATTTTTTCATACCAGAATCCTATTATACAGTAGGAGTTTGGCAGGATAAAAAGGCCTTTTAGACTATCATTCCTTTAATACTTCATCTCCATTATTCTTTGGTATTATCTCCTTTTCCATCACCATTATATGAGCATATCATTGGAGTAATGCTGAGATGGTATGGTCATGTAATGAGGACGGAAAAGGAAATAATACCATACATAATGTTGGAGTGGAAGTACGTAGGAAAAAATACCGCAAAGTGAAACCAAGAAAGAGATGGGAGGAGCAGATAACATACATAATATGTACAAGCTAGAGGACACGAATGGAAGCGTTAAAGGCGGAAGAATGGTGGAAGGAAAGAGGAAGATGTCACCAGTTTACTAAACTTAGCCGGCCATAGGCTGGAAACAGTTGATGATGGTGATGATTCCGGGCAAAGTCAGGATAATACATGGTCTGGCTGCCCCTGACTTATATAATACGTATGTGGCCTTGACATGACTCATGCTTGACCTATGACAGGTGTCGAACAAGTGTGCCATTGCCACACGAGGGGTTATAGTTACTTTACCGGTTCATAGGTGGGGCTTACAACAGTCGAGGTTTCAACCTATGTAATTAATGTTTTTATTTTATTTAGCACCGCGTCTTACTACCCGTTCGGGTTATACGCTTTAAGTACTAATTACGCTAATGGAATAGGAATTGGGAAGGTTGAATTAGAGGAAGTGAACCCGTATTTACGTGGGGGGAGAGTGGAAAAGCATTTAGGAAAAACCATCCCCAGTTCACCCGACCGAGATTCGAACCTCGATCTCCCCGTCCTCGGCAGTTGAGCTCAACACGACCAGCGCGTTAGCCAACTACGCCAATGAGGCGGGTTATATAATGAATGTTTTCTTTCTCTTGTTTCAACAACTAACTACATTAGATGTTGAGAACATTTACATTAACTTTTTATTTTACCAGATTCGGTGGTCGCGTGGTCAAAGCGTTACTCACGTAATAGACTAGACTGCCGATCATAGGGAGATCAAGGTTCGAAACCTGGTCGGGTGTACCCGAGGGTGGTTTATCCAAAATTGTTTTCTACTCTACCTCCACGCAAATTCAGAAACACTTCCTGTAAATACAACCTTCATAATCCCTAAGACCATTAGCGTAATTAGTACAAAAGCGTATAATCCGAACGGTTAGTAAGACGTGGTGCTGAACTATTTTTTATCACCGTCTCTCATGGGCGTCTATAATTGGGATCACTCTGCAATATTTACTCTTTTTTTGGTGACCTGGTGGTCTAGGGGTAAGGTGTCGGACTTCTGTGCTGGGGGTCCGGGGTTCAATCCTCGGTCCCGGCACA
>CABFOV010007739.1:6305-26934 GCA_902141375.1 Timema poppense
CCCGAGACCGCCAGGTCACCTTTAAACCTATCAATTCAAGGTCATGCCCTTGGGGTTAAAAATGGGCACCGGGGACATTCGAAAAGATGATGTGCCAGCAGGTCCTAGAGCAGGATACCAAGGAAAATGTTGTTTTGCCTACATGGACGATATTATTATACCTTCAAACTCTTACGAATAACATCTCGAACATCTAAAAAGGGTCTTAGAACGGCTAGAAATCTACCGACTCACCGGCGCCGTGAAGAATTGTGAGTTCAGAAAAACCACGCTCAGCTACCTGGGACATATGATCTCTTCAGAAGGAAATAGCCCAAACCCCGAACAGCTCAAGGTGATCGAAGAATACCCCACCCCCAAAACACGGCGGCAGCTCCAGCAATTCCTTGGGACGTGTAACTGGCTACGAGAGCTCTTCCCAAACATGGCCGAGATTACCAGTCTACTCACCGCCAGATCAGGAGAGACGCAGAAATGGAACTGGGTTAGTCAAGAGCAAAAGGCTTTCGAACAAACGAAAGGAGCATTCAAACACATCCAGGCCTTGCCCCGACCCAACCCAGAGATACCTTTCTGCCATTAGACTGACGCCAGTGGAACGGGATTAGGCGCGGTCTTGTACCAAGAAGTATAAGGACGCTGGAAAATTATTTCCTATGGTAGCACAAAGCTGTCACCCGTAGAACGCTGTTATCACAACAACGAACAAGAATGCCTCGCCATAATATGGGAAGTCAAAGGTATCAGATATACCTGGACAAACCGTTCACATTAAGAACAGACGCGAAATGTCAATATGAAAGATGGCAGAGCCAAACTAACACGTTGGTCTCTGCTACTGCAAGAGTATAACTTCACACTCTAACACCGACCAGGAAAGGATAACGAACTACCAAATGCTCTCTCAAGAAACCCGGGATAAGAATCCACGGAAGAAAACACAAGAGAGTGGAACCGGATGATGCCCCCGGAAGTTATTCCACCCCCTCTCGATCCACTCCGCCTCCTCAACCTACCCTCCACCTCGACACTACCCGAGAAGGTCATCAAGGCACAACACATGGACCCCTACGTCCAGAACCAGATAAAATGGCTGGAAGATATAATGAAAATTCCTGTCAACCACCGATCCAGGACAGAAAAGCTCCATATAACCAGATTTACTTATCAAGATGGCGTGTTGTTCTACAGAGAATATTCAGAGTAAGCAATGAAGATTGTAGCCCCACAAGAAGTTAGGGGAGAGATTCTGAAATATTTCCACGACCACACGGAGGCGGGCCACCCAGGAGAAAAGAATATTTTACAGAATCTCAGAAAGCAATACTCCTGCAAGGGAGTGACCAGAGACGTAAGAAAATACGTCCGAGCTTGCCATACATGCGCCACAATGAAGACCTCGGGGAGAGTGACGAACACACCATGGAAAGCCAGAGATCCTACTTCCCCATGAAAAGAGGTCACACTAGACCTCATGGGACCTTACTCCAGATCAACCAAAGAGAACCGATTTCTCTTAGTCATCACATACCTCTTTTCCCGATGGATGTAAGCTTTTACAATCTCTAAGTCCAACGTCCCTCAGATACAACGAGTCTTGGAACAATAAATCATCCCCATATGGGGATACCCAGCAGCACTTCTTACAGACAACGATCCGCAGTTCCGCTTGTCTAAATGTAAGAAGATCTGCCGAGCCTGGAAAACCAAAAGGTGGACAACCGCAGTGTACCACCCAAGGGAGAATCCAGTAGAGCAGAGGAATCAAGAACTAAAGGTGGGGATTCGCACAAGTCTCCAAGGAAAGGATCATCGCCACCTCCGAAACAGAAGAAACAAGGGCACTGGGCTCGCTCCCAGTGAACATCTTCTCGGGCAACTACTCAGGTGGCCCGAAGACTGAGCTTCAGAAGAACTTGAGCCTGCGTCTATCCCAGAAGCTGCCGAGCTACGTCAACAACGAATCCAAAAACTACTTTCCCAACACACGGAGGCGAGATAACATCATTGGAAGTACTAGGAACAATACTTAGGGAAGAGGGCAGCAGCTGAAAAGGACCCCATAGGAGCCAGCGTCCTTATGATAAACCATCCATTGTCCAACGTGGCCGAAGGGATCCACGCCGGATTCTGCCCCAGATGGACGGGACCTTACACCGTGCAGAGACAGTGCGGACAACACATGTACCAGCTTCTACTAGACTCGAACCCGCAAGCAGAGGAGATCAAAGCACACCGAGATCAGCTCCAGCTGAGGCCCTCGCGCAAACCACGGGACAAAGAAGAAAGAGCCTAGTCCGAAACAAAGTGAGTGTGGGAAATGTCCAAAACCAAGGTTCGAAAAAAAGTGTTCAACGTGACCGCGAATGAAACTTACGTCTCGGAACGGGTCAACTTTATAGGGGGGAAATGTTACGCGTCGAATGTAAGGGAACGGTACCTGGTGACCGTTGCAAGACCGATTGCACCCACTGGTGAAACTGGCAGGGCCATCTGGGAGTGAGTGAGTGTACCAGGCCACACCTTCACCCCCTTCCCCACAAGCAACCCCCACTTGGATGGTAAAACAGTCCAAGAGATCGCTCCAGGGAAAAGGAACTTACTAAACCAAAAAACTGTACATAAAAAGGACAAAAAACTATCCATATTGTAGGAATATGTGTAAATGTTGTATATAGAATTGTTTATGTTAATTATAAGAAAGTAAAATAAACATGTGTTAGCCTAAGTTTAGAGAGTAAGACTTAGGGGGTGGGCAATCCCCCTCAGCTGATAAAACATTTTGATGTCTAGGGATAAGGAAAACGAAATTCATGAATAAACATTGGGAACTTCCACCAAAAATATTTGGTCAAATTATTTTTGTTTATTGTGTCCCACCTCTCGATGCACTCAGAACCATTCGGGCTGCCATCTCAAAAACTCTCCCTTGTGCTCAGAACTATCCGGGCTACCAGTTCCCCTCCCAAACTCTTACTGCTTCCTCCACTGCCTCCTTCTCCATAAGTCCCCCCTACACTCTTCCAACCCTCCTACCCAGATCCCGCTCTCCGCCAAAAGAACAAGGAGGCCACCCACCACTTCACTACAGCCTATCAGAGTCCAACGAGATAGAGATAAATGCAACTCTAAGAACAATATATTCGTCAACAATTAAATTGACAACAATAAAAACAGTAACTCATTACCTTTAAAAGACTAATACTAATATCGTTGAAAGTATTTACAGATAATTATAAGTCACGAACAAGATATACACAGAAATTTATGCAAACCAACAAAATTATGACTTATCTTAATTTTGGTAGGATTCCCGGTTTGGGAGGTCTCGTTTTCTACCAAAATACTATTATAGTATATAAGAAGTCTAGTATGCACAGATACAACAAAACGCTGATTCGCTGTTATAAATAGCCCTGGCCTGTGATTGGCTGATATAAATTGCCCTGTCCTGTGATTGCTGCTATAAATAGCACAGACTCAGTACAGTGCTGCCACCCCACCCCCTGACCTCCTTTCCACATCCGTAATTTATTCCCCGCACCTTCGTTCCTGTCTATTTGATATTAATGTGTGCCCTAGAGGTTTGAGTGTGAGTTTATTTATTGGTGGGGAGTGTTTTATAATGTGTGACCCACGGTTTTGGGTGGGAGTGTGCAGTCTCGGGCATCTGGCACTCCTACCGTGACGTGTCGGCCCATGAGGTTAGGGGAGCATCCTTTCTCATCGACTGTTAAACATAAAGCAATATCTCGCTGAGATTTTCCACATCCGGGGCAACATTACTCGGTGATGATTATACTAAACATGTTCAAACAGAAAAATATGGGCTAGCACTGGTTCAGTAAAGCGCTGTGATTTTCCACTCCTGATCCGCGAGAAAGTTACCGTTATTCCTCGACGGCCCCATGTCATTACTCGACCTGGATGGTAAGGCTCAAGGGACATCGATGACAATAATTATCACGAAACAGGTACAGTACATCCTGATGACGCGTATCTTTGTGTCACACCATTATATTTGATCAGGTGTACGTGCGCGCTAAGTGTTTCCCACCACTCTGTATCACTAACGGTGTGATTCTAATCTACGGTAAAGAACGGCTATAGTAGGCTAGTATGACAAGGTCCTATATTTCTGGAGTTGTTATATTCTACCATATGTTCAATATAAAGGTGTTGTTTTCCTTTTTGCTTAGAATTTATACTTGATACTTCGAACTGATATTTCTAACACTATATACTGTACCCGATATTTAACTTTAAATCTGGTTCTTCTACTGTAAACCTTTATCTCATCTTATTTTTTGTTATAGTAAATTTATTTCTGTTACATAAGTATTATTATATGTTTCAAAAACTTGTCCCTCTTATTTACTTATCATGTATTTACCTTCTAGTAGTAATCGTTACCTACTCTACATATTAGAGTGAAGGGGAAGCAACGATTCAAAACACGCACCTGTGCGCGTCAGGAGTGCTAGATGCCCGATATTTCACACTCCCACCCAAGAACCCTACCAAAACATTAAAAAAATAATGGGCACACATTAAAAAACACTCCCCACCAATAAATAAACTTACACCCAAAACCCTGGGGTGGGACACACATTAAAAACTAATGGGCACACATTACTATCTAATGGACAGGAATGAGGGTTCGGGGAATATATTACGGATGTGGAAAGCGAGTCAATGTTTGAGGTGGCAGCACTGCACTGAACATGTGCTATTTATAGCAGTCAATCACATGCCGGAGATATTTATAGCAGCCAATCAGCGTCCTGTTTTATCTGGTCATACTAGACTACTTAAAGATTCTGCTAGCTAAGGAAATAAATCCCAATCTTCTAGTCTTGAAATTCCTGTCAAAATCAACCATAGTTCAATATCTCCCCACTAGAAAGCACTAGTACGATATGGACATGCCATACTGCCAGATAAAGAACACAAGACGAGACTATTGTTTAAGTCTGGGTGCCCACCGATGAGGGCCATTTCTTTAACGAAGTTTATATTTGTTAAAGTATTGATAATATTTGAGAAAAGGCTTGAAAATAGCTTAAAGGATCTCTTGCGATGTAGCCAAAACCCAAAATTATTTTAGAAACAATGATCCAATGCAGTGGTACCCAAACATTTACTTATGGAGGCCAAATTTTACTTTTATTTCAGTCTCATGGGACAAATTTAAGAATTCAAAAAGCCAAATCATGATACTAGTTTGCTTTTTTTTTTTTACCAAAATTGAGCTGTTGAACACACAATTCCTGACAATTTACAAAATACTATAAAATTAGGAGTATATTATGTACAGACTTATATACTTCCAATATATAAATATAATTTATACCTACATATATAACTTGTTTGTGTGTGTGTGTGTGTGTGTGTGTGTGTGTGTGTGTGTGGTGTGTATATAGGTCCTATTAATAGATTATACATGCATGTTTCCTTATTGTGTAAGTGTCCCAACTTTTTACAGATGTAAAACAAGCATGGTTTTATTTTACAAACCCACAGCCATTACTAGAATTTTGAAAATTCCTTAACACTATAAACTACAACGAAAATAGTATAAGCTTCTCTAACAATGTTCTGTATAATATAACATTGGACTAGGCCACTGATCACAAATCAGTTTAAAGTGCCATTTTTAATAAACACGCATACACTACCTGGCGACACACATTATTGGTGTAGTATTGATATATATTCCTAGACTATTTATTCTACAAACTATTTATATTACCGTTGTTTAGTTATGTCAACATTTGTAACTAAATGTACAGTAACCCCATGGCTTCTTTGGTGCTGACTGACAGTTCACAACTGACTTCTGACAGTCAACATTTAGGTATATACTTAAATTTTGACTGTCAGAAGTGACAGTTGCAAAACACATGTTTTTGAAGATCATTTGATTCAGCGTAGGGATACATAATTTGGTCTGGTAACATTTCAAAGCCGTCAGCTGTGAACTGTCGGTCAGCACCAAAGAAGCCATGGGCTTACTGTAGAGGTCCGAATGTGCGTTGCACGCCGTAGTTTGGAGACCCCGATTCTAAACTAATGTGACGTGAGATAAGATCAAAACGGATGATCGCACTACTAACATTCAGCCCATGACTGAACTGGTACTTAAATATTACACCAAACGGAAGTGGATAACTGTTTCCCCAATAAATATTGTCTTTACTATCGTTCTTCTAGTTATGTTATCCCAAAAATTAATGTTATGTTGATATGGTAATTATTTACTGCAAAGTGTTATCAACTTTTGCTTACTTTTCAGATGTCAGAGTAATGCAAAACCTATTTAAATAACAGGAACCTTATTCTAGTCAATACTGGCTTTATTTTGAGAACTAGAAACAGCGAGTCATGCTCTAGCGAAAAATTCACGTTTGTCAATTTTCTTCCTTATTCACATCACAGGGTTTATAAGTAGCAACATTTTGGGATTTTTATGCAAATCTAGCTACAGCTCGAGTCTTTTTTTACTAAGCCACTTTTTTTTTATGATATTGAGAACCCTGTTTTAAAAAGTCCCTATATTCTCCGAATAACGTAAATTAGTTATAGATTGCAGCTTAAATATTGAAAATTTATAAACTTTGATATAACGATCCTTGAAGTAAATCTTTTATAAAAAAAATGAATATAAGTTTTGTAAAACTCAAGAGATTGCTGTCACACACATAAAGAATAAATGCTCATATACATCTTTTTTCCTGCTACACGTCAGGACTATCCTCATCTAATTATACTATTGGGGTAGGAATGAGTAATATATAATTTAGAATAAATGTACCCTTGTTCACGTGGATGGATATTGTTAAGCCATTTAGGGGTAACCACTCTCAGTATTATGCTATACATTTATAAACTCCCATAGCGCTTGTTACCTCCAAGTGACAAAACTTACATTAACCTTCACCGTGGAAAGAGGATTTCAATGGAGGGAGGAGGGATTTTTTCCCTTGAAATTAATTCCCCCCCCCCAATATTTGGACACCCCCGCTTGGTTTATTTCACTCCCCTTTTTATTTTCTCAGATATGATACGATTAAAAATAAACTCCAAATAGTTTCATAAGCTATCAAATTAAAATTTAAAAACTGATGCAAAGACCGTTATAAATCTCTTCTAGGGGCATCAGCATTTCAAAAAGCTTTTCTGACATAATATCACTTCTAATATATTATAGAAAAGATCAATTTTAAAATAAATTCCAGGTTAAGACTAATCCAATAGCTTAAACTTTAAGCACCCAATTGTCAAAGGTTTGGTGTGGCAGTACCCCCGGAGATCTTTAGGACTGGGGGAGGCAAATCCCCCAAAACAATTATTTTGTCAATTGCCCCCTCCACCGTATATAAATAGTGTTACACCGCCACTGACCCAAATGACTCTCATCCTTGTGAGACACAGTTAAGGGTGCCTGAGAAAAAAGAGGTTGAGGTTGTTTGTGCTCTGGATACTCAACTCCAAGGGCGTGGAAAGGAAATTTTTTCAGGGAGGGCGGGGTGTTTCTACTTGAAAGTTAATGTGATTTTATATATTATTTTGGATATTTTTTTTTAGTAACGCTTCTTACTACTCATTTGGGTTAAACGCTTATGTACTAATTACGCTAAGGGGTTTGGGATGAGAAAGGTTGATTTTATAGGAAGTGTGCCCACATGTGCTTAGAGGGAGATTGGAAAAGAAGTTGAGAAGAATCCGTGAGGAAACGTCTGCTGATGAACTTCGTCGTGGAAAAAAAAACTTTCACATATGTATGTGCTTTCAAATATCGATGTAATTTTCCGACCAAAATTTCGTAGGTTTGGAAATCGTTCATCTGAGAGCAGTTTATATAAATCTGGTCCATTTTATTGTCCATTCTGCAGGAATGCATCAACTTGTAAATACCATATTATTCAAGTTGAAGTTCTGCTTGTTTTTCAATGTCAACGCCAAGAGGATTATTAAATAGCAAGATGCTATTTTTTAATATTTCATTTCTTTGAATCTTGTGTTAAACTCACCTATGATTTCTTGTATATTTTCACCAAATCAAATTTAAATAATAATAGTTTTAGCGCTGCGACGTAATGTATGTAATGTACTAATTACTCTAATAGGTTACAAAGGATTATGAAGGCTTAATTTATATTAAATGCACCCACACTTGCGTGGAGAGAGTGTGCAAAACGACTCAGTGCACCCGATCTCCTCTTCGGCAGTCTAGTCCAACACGAGAGTAGTGCTTTAGACCATGTGGTCACCGAAGCTGGTTGGAAAATAATTAATATAATATGATATCCAAAACGATCTTTCAACAAATTTATTAGTTCTACTGTTTATTTTATGTTAGCTTATTAAAACTGGGTTTATTGTGCACACGGTTTTAAGTTTGTTTGGCCTTTTACAGTTAAAGGTTTTTCTTAAAAAAAAAGTAAATACAACCCGAACAAGTAGTTAAAAAATATGTTGGGGAGGCCCCACTTTTTGCAAGTGACCCCAGCCACAGAATTCTAGAACATTAGATTGGTTTGTCCGTTTGCGGGAATTCATAGTGTTAGCTAAGAAAACAAACTCTAGCATTTGGAATAAGTACAGGCCTACCAGTTTAACTTACACAATAACTACCTAATACTAGTCTACACTACAATCTAAATTAGAAAAAATAAAAGCATTCGGCCAGCATGGTATTCATAACACGCACTTATCTTCGGGTAATCTGTTTTAAGTTTGCCGCTGAAGTGTTCTGCGGGCGGTTGTCCGGGGCGTCGGCTCGAGGAGGCGCCAAAAAAAGTCCAATCTAGCGTAGCCCGGGCGTGATATGAAAATGATCCCCAAGCCTAGCAACTCCAAACTTAACATAACCTAGGCGTAATAGTGGAGCATAACAATCGTTCACTGACTGACTCATCAACGCCCAGCCCAAACCCTTGGATCTCTAAAGCTAAAATTTTGCACAAAGGTTTCCTTTATGATGTAGACAAGTAATCAAGCCGGATTTTTCGAAATTCTCACGGGATAGGGATTAAATATTATTTATATTTTCGCTTTAAAGTTGCCTTATTTCCGTAACTATAATTACTAGATACTTCAAATTTGGCATGTGAGTAGGTAATTATAATCACTAATAACTATTTTCAGGGTTTTCCAAAATTCCCACGAAATAGGGAATAAAGAGGATCTATATTTTCGCCTTAAAGTTTTCTTATTTCTTATTAGATCAACGCCCAGCTCAAACCCTTGGACCTAAAAAGCTGAAATTTTCACAGAGGTTCATTTTATGATGTAAACAAGGAATAAGGCCGGATTTTTTGAAATTCCCACGGGATAGGGAATAAAGAGGATTTATATTTTCACCTTAAAGTTGTCTTATTTCTTATTGGATCAACGCCCAGCTCAAACCCTTGGACCTAAAAAGCTGAAATTTTGCACAGAGGTCCATTTTATGATGTAAACAAGGAATAAGGCCGGATTTTTTGAAATTCCCACGGTATAGGGAATAAAGAGGATTTATATAATTACTATACCACAGTGGGTAATGGACAGCGTGGGGGAAGGGGGGTTGTATAATTCTTATTCCACAGTGGGTAATGGACAGCGTGGGGGAAGGGGGGTTGTATAATTCTTATTCCACAGTGGGTAATGGACATCGTGGGGGAAGGGGGGTTGTATAACTCTTATTCCACAGTGGGTCACGGGCAACGCCGTGCGGGACTGATAGTTTTACATATAAGTATAATTTTGTGGCGAGTAAATTACAATTTAAGGGCTCCTCTTCTCATTACAGCCTGCACCAATCAGAGCCATCTCCTTGGCCCATAGCAACATTTCTTTAACCATGGTAGATTTGGTAGCTTTAGATAGCTCTCAGTTAACACACCTCCTATGGCGAATGGACTATATTATCCACCGGTTATATAGGGAGGCGCCACACAGCAATCTCGCCCGGGCAAGAAATTTACCTCGGACCGACCCTGGTTTTGTTGTTTCCTAATCTCAAAGACTTTCCCGTTTCTCCACTTCTCCACACAATCACTAATACTTCCTATTTCCTTTGTCAATGTTTTGTAATAGTCTACACAACTTTTTTGTCTGGCTAATGAACACAATCACAGGCTTTTTTTAAAACCTACTTTAAGGTGATTCGTCCAACAAGCTTCTCCTAGAATGAATAGGCTATAACATGTTGTCAAGGAATTTTTAACATGATTGAAGGGGGGTGTTGTGTTGTGAATGGGAGGGTGGGCAGGGTGAGTGGGAAAGTAAGCTGGGATTGCTAACTCTTTGTTCCTAACATTGTTGTCATAGCACTACCTCTTTTTCCGCTATGGAACTTTACTGTTATTTAATAATTTAGAATATGAATGGTCAGTGCATGGCTCACCCGGAAGCTGTGATCTTAAATTTGAATCCTGGCTACTAAGATTAATATAATATTAATAATTTAAAATAATGTACTTATAACACGTGTTGCAAAGTATTTATTGTACCGAATATTATTAGGCCTGTATTTACAAAATGTGTTCTTAGAAGAAAAAGAAAATGTATTACTACGCCATTTAATGAAATAACTTGAGTGGTGTAAATTTAAGGGTTATTTTATTATTCTTTTAGCACCGAGTCTTACTATCCGTTCGCGGTATACTCACGTGTACTAATTACGCTAATTAGTTAGGGATTAGGAAAGCTGAATTTAGAGGAAGTGCACTCGCATTTGCGTAGAGAGAGAGTGAGAAACAATTTATAATAAAACTACCCTCTCTACACCTGACGGAGATCGAACCTCCTCTCTTTAACGATTTAGTCTACGACAAGAGTGACGCCTCGAAGATCATGCTAGCACCGGAGTAGGTTTTAGAGTTTTTTATTTTAAGTAAAAAAAAGTATTACTTGTAGTTGTTATCATTATCATAGTTAACAGAGTGTATGATTGGCATCTTACAAACCGGCCGAAAAGCTGTAAAAATGTTCGAATGCCAGATTAATACACGTCTTGTCAGAGGTGAAGGAAGGGTTTGGCAATCAGATAAATCTATGCCAAGACTGAGGATTGAGCCCCGGACCTCCAGCACAGACGTCCGACACCTTACCCCTAGACCACCAGATCACCAATTTTATTTAAAATATTGTAAGTACTTAATTTCATACACTTCATAATGCATGTCTTGCTTGAATAAATTTAATCCACATACATCAACTACTTTACCTTAAAATTAGTACGCAAAATTGATAAAATATTAAGTTTGACTACCTATAACTCGAGAAGTGTAATGAATTTAAATCATTGAATCAATATTTATAGCTTATATTTATACACTTATTAAAATAATGTAATAAACTTTTGATGGTCGAATGACCTTAACATTATAATGGTGGTGACAAGCGAAAAACTCGTATTCTCTTGTTTTGTCAACGCCGAATTAAGGCAATTTTTTATTTGTCCAATTTGGGGTGGGGTGGGGTGGGGGTTTGACCCTAAACTCCCTCTTGGTTATGGCCTTGAGTACAGTGTACTTGATATATGTTAAGCCAGTCTGTAATTCGATTGCAGGCTTGACCTTGTGTTTAAAACATTTTATGGAAACATTCAACTAAAGGAATAGTGAATGTAAATGTATCAGGGGAAGGTCACAACCTTGGAACTTCTTGGTGTTGGTATTTCCTTGCGGTATTGTTGGGAAATACGGTGACCAGTTAACTTTCTCAAGTTATCTATATCCGTACACGGTTGGGTTGTTCTGCCCACCTTGAGGGGAACTGGCAATATATACTTAGTCACTAACAAACACTTTATTCCTTGAAATACTTTAGTATTTAAAATAAAATGATCCGCTTCAGTAAGTGCATCGTCTAAGGAAATTTACTGGATTGCCGATGATGGGAAGATCAGTTTTCGAATTAAGATCGGGTGTACTGAGGGTGTTTCCTAATAAATGGTTTTCCACTTTACTTTCATGAGAATTCAGGTACATATCCTCAAAATACTATCTTCCTCATTCCTCATTAGAATAATCCATAATTTTGCGTACAGCCCGAATGAAAAGTGAGAAGATGTAAAAAAAAAAAGAGGGGGTCCTGCAGCTTCGAAAACTTTGACTACTCTTTGAATATTCGTCAGCTTTGAAAGTTAATTCGGATTAGATAGTTACGAAGCTTCAGTAATAGAAAAATTTTAATTAAAAAGAAAAATAGTTATGTTCAATTTGTGTCACTTTGTGCTGCTTTGCACAGCACAAATTAATGCTAACAAGACAAAAATAATAATTAAATTACGGTACACGAAGTGATAGAAGTTGGTTTGGTAAGGTGTCGGAGCTCTGTGCTGGGGGTCCATGGTTCAATCCTCGGCCCCAGCACAGATTTATCTGATTACCAAACCTTTCCTTCACCTCTGACAATACTTGTATTAATCACAACTTGTGAATGCGTGGTATGCCAGGCCTTCACCGTGGTTCGGATCCCACGCTAAACTGTAAGTCCTCCATTTCATCTCACAATCACCCTACCATTACACATTAGCGTAAGTGCGTATAACTCAAACGGGTAGTAAGACGTGGTGCTAATAATAATGTGGGGTTGGAATTAGGTGGGTCAGGGTTTGAATCCAAGCTGGGTGTGCTCTTCTTTCATGTGAGCGCGGGTACACTTCTCTTAGATCTATATCTTCCTCACCCGCCTCGGTGGCGTAGTTGGCTAACGCGCTTGTCATGTTGAGCTCGGCTGCTGAGGACGGGGAGATCGAGGTTCGAATCTCAGTCGGGTGAACTGGGGGTGGTTTTTCCTAAATGGTTTTCCACTCTACCACCACGCAAATGCGGGTTCACTTCCTCTAATTCAACCTTCCCAATTCCTAATCCATTAGAGTAACTAGTACTTAAAGTGTATAACCCGAACGGGTAGTAAGACGTGGAGCTAAAATATATATAAAAATATATATCTTCCTCCTTTTCTTCCACATTAGTGTAGTTATGCGGAGAGCCCGGATGGAGCAGTAGAACAAAGTGCACGAGGGGAGTCAAATATCAAGTATATATATATTGCTCCACCCTTTACCGTTTGGGCTATTCACACTTAATTACACTAATGGGGTAAGGAGGAGGAAGGTAGAACTTAGAGATGTGTCCGCATTTGCGTGCAGAGTTGGAAACAATCTAGGAATAACTATTTTAATACGCTACACAAGGATTTGAACCATGACCCTCTCGTCACATACAAGCCGAAACACACTACTATTCTGACATGATTTTCCACTCTCCTTCCACGCAAATTCGTATGCACTTCCTTTAAATTCAGCTTGCCTGATTTCTAATCTATTAGTATAATTGGTACATATGCGTATAGCCTGAAAAGGTAGTATGACCTAGTGCTAAAAAAAATTGATCTTAAAATAGTTGTTCCTAAAAGATATTGTATATTATAGAACTAAAAATAATAATGATATAATTATAATATTGTAATCTAGTACCGAGCTATGTGTCTAGTTTATTTCTGAACGAAGTAGAAGACAAATAAATTATAGTATAGCCAATGGTTGTTGCTTTGGATAACAAATCCAAAAACGGTGTGTGTGTGTGTGTGTGTGTATGTGCTCATATGAGTAAAATATCGAAACAAACGTATCTAGTAAACTATAATTGGTATCGAAAGTAAATATAGATATTAGTAAAGTATCAATACATTTTCCACATACCTAATATTGGCCTGCATCGGTGAACACAGGGCGTCTGACTCGTTTACTGACGATGGTGATATTGGGCTTCAAATATCACCTATAATCCATTCACGGTAGGAATTGACTTCTGAAAGGTCTTTTTCCCTACCATAAATCTACTATATAGTAAGATATTAGTAGGTAAAAAGACCTTTCAGAGAGTAATTCCTACCGTGAATGGAATATAGCATGGCAATGCATTTGCTCTACATGATTTACCAGTATTTATCAAAGCAAATGCTGGTACTTTTAATTGAAATCACCCTTAACCCATCATATTGATTTAAATTCCAGTAAAATGTGGTGGAAATAAACTTTGTTCAAAACATAATATTTTGTAGAAAAAAAAGTTGTATAAAACGCTTTAATGGATATGAAAAGTCGCTCCTATTTTGAACCTAGTGATGATTGATTAATGGTGACTGACCTGCCACGTCCCGAAGCCCACAGCCGGCATAACGGCCCCTGTAGGTAGAGGAATGTCGCCCATGATGCCACAAGTGTTGTACTTACAAGATCGCTAGAGGTACTGGAAGATTGTTAGTGTTGGAGCTAAAGCAGGTAGCCTCGAATCTACCAGGACAACAAAAATAGTTTTATTCTTGTCCTTCATGCTACTACTAGTCTCTATTTATCACGAGGTTAGAGTCACTTCTCACTGATCTCCTATTGGTCGAGAACTTCAGGTGGTTTAGTACCGCCCTCGACGAATGAGGTTCTCATTCAAGCTCATTGAGTCTCCACCCTAAAAATTCAAACTAAGTAACAACGAACACAATAAATCCATTAGAATAACTACTAATATAATCGCTGAAAATAGTTATCTTTCTCTAAAAGTGTGTTTATAAAATTCTTATTCGTTTAAGCCTGTGTTCACATGGACTCTCAACCGGCCTCGTGATATTGTGGTCGGAGGCTCTGGATTCTGAACTAGAGGTCCCAGGCACGGTTCCTAGCTGGTATCGGAGGACTTTACTCGACAGGGGAGTAATTACTATTATCACCAGGGTTTGGTTAATTAGGCAAAGTTAGGTTAACATTTGCAATGGCTCCACCCCACCATATTCACAATTATACTCCCTTCTTCTCATCGAGACATGAGAAAATCCTGCACGTAAAGGATGTACTATTATCACATTCGGGGGTCCCTTGGGAAATGATACATTAATAGTCCCTAATGGTTAATCTTTTCGCAAAATGAGCTACAGATTGACATGTCATTGTATTATTAGGTACACGAACTCACAATTCTTTATTAAAAATTAATAGTGCATAGCTTACAGAGTAAAATTCTTTAAAAAAATTGCGTTCACAATGAAACGTCATGATTAAAGTCTGACTTATAGTAGTTTATATGTATTTTTATAAGTAGGGCTAACCTATTTGCTCTTGTAAGTAAGGTATCTAAAAATACTTCCTCTCGAAAGACAACGCTCATTAAATGATATTTTTTTTTTTTACATAGCGTCGAGGGGGCCGCCTCAGTAAGCGAGAAATTTTCGCGCAGACGTTCAGCTCTAACGAAATATTTAATTTTACGATGCCTTATTTCAAAATATGATTCGTGCCAAAATAAAGTCAAATAGTCCAACAGGTCTCTTTTACGAAGACGACTCTATAATTTGAGTTTTATCAATTAAAAAAAAGTGTGAAAATGTATATCAGCTCATTTTCAACGACATTTTAATCATATTTGCGGAGCTATGAAAGAAGGTTTGATGAAAAAGGGCTCTGTCTAGATTTAGCCTTCCTCAAACTAGTACAGTGTTATTTTTATAGGTTTACAACATAATATTTTAATATATTTGAGAACTAACAGCGAGCTTTCAGCTTTACCTTTAGATAAGTTAGACATAGCATAGGAGTAGTTCTAGAAAACGACACAGGCAATTGTATTTTAAGCCGTGTGGCCTGACAGTGGTTGCTACTTTTTTTACTGATCGAGGTGACCATCTTAACATAATTTAATTTGTGCCTTCACTAATAAATACAATTTGAATCTTTCTTTGGCTCTAATTTTATTATTGTATTAAATAATAGGGGGGGATCTACTTCTAAAAAAAACACCTATTACAATAGCTCCTATTTAATATCATTCCCATGTGCAATCGCAACCACTTACGTCAAAATAAATAAAATTCGTTTCTAACAAACAAATATGGCTAATAAACAAGACCATTTTCAACACGAACGGAATGTATTTTCCATCTGTGCAGTGGTGTTGAAACCTGGGAAATTCCCCCCTTCCCAGTCTGGAAACAAGTTTGGTCCTCCCCTTACTTCCCCCGCCCGGAACAAGTTTATTCATTACACTGATGCATGTCAAATCCTCTGATATCATCAAATATAAATTTGAAAGATGGCCTTAGATACTTTAAATTACGTCAGATGGATTCAATTTTCAAAAATTTGCTGTAGAAGACCAATTCAAATAGTTTTTATCAGTATCTGTCTGAAAAAATCAGGTGAGGAGCACTCTAGATAGTTTCTATGGCCCTCCAATTTTTAAATACTTCTAAGAGATGGCCATTCCAAGTAGCTTCTACATGCATATATTTTGAATAATTTTCAAGCCTAGCAAAACTACTCCAAATAGTTATTATTATTATTATTATTATTATTATTATTATAAGTTTGGTCCTCCCCTTACTTCCCCCCCTCCTCCGGAACAAGTTTATTCATTACACTGATGCATGTCAAATCCTCTGATATCATCGAATATAAATTTGAAAGATGGCCTTAGATACTTTAAATGACGTCAGATGCATTCAATTTTCAAAAATTTGCTGTAGAAGACCAATTCAAATAGTTTTTATCAGTATCTGTCTAAAAAAATCAGGTGAGGAGCACTCTAGACAGATTCTATGGCCATCCAATTTTTAAATACTTCTAAGAGATGGCCATTCCAAGTAGCTTCTAGATGCATATATTTTGAATAATTTCCAAGCCTAGCAACACTACTCCAAATAATAATAATAATTATTATTATTATTATTATTATTATTATTATTATTACCGCGTCTCACTACCCGTTCCAAATAGTTACTAAAAGCATTCAATTTTAAAATATTTGTTGGTGGACGATCACTTCAAATATCTTCTAGACTCCTAGAGGCATCTTATTTTCGAGAAAAAATCAAGTGAGGAGCATTACAAATAGATTTTAAAAGCATACAAATTTCAAAAGAATCCTTAGGGAAGACCCCTTCAAATAGCTTTTAAGCAATTTTTTTAAAAATCTGGGTGAGTACTATTTAAAATAGCTTATAGAGGCATCCAAATAAAAATAAAAATTCTAGAAGCAGGAATACTCCAAATGGCTTCTAGGAACAACAACATTTCAAAACATTCGGATGGAGGACTAATCTAAATATTAAAAGAATATAATTTCAGAAAATTGGAGGGAGGATCACTCCAAATAAGCGAAACCGGGTTACGAGTGTATGGAGGTCATTGCTTCTCCTGGAATAAATTAGCCTCCCTCTAGATATATTTCACACCTTCTGATATTCTCGAATATGAAGCTGAAAGAGTTGTATCGAACTGCAAATAACTTCTAAAGGCATTCCATTTTCAAAAATATGCCAGGTAGGTAGGGATCACTCTCAATAGTTTCTAGAAGCACCCAATTTTAAAATGTTTTGGTAGAGAGGCACCCTAAATAAATTACGGATGTATGTAATTTTCAAATAAATTCCAGGTGAAGACAACTCCAAATATCTTCTAAAAGCATCGAATTTAAAAAAATATTCAGGTGAGGATCATTTCAAATATCATTTAAAGACATACAATTTTTTTTTAAATGCTTCAAAAGATTATTTCCAATAGCTTATAGAGGCATCTAACTGTCGGTAAAAGTCAAGGTGAGAATCACTCTTAATAGCTTCAAGAGGCATCCAAATTTTTAAAATGTTCTAGGGAATTTTTTTTTAATTCAAGGCGAGAACTACTCAAAATAGGCAATCTTTTTTTAAATTTGATGATAGAGGGCCAAACTAAATATCTTTTCGAAGTATTCAAATTTAAAAAAAATCGTGGAAGACTTCTTCATAAAGATTATAAAAATAATCCATTTTTTTAAAAAATGGGAGGAGGATCAATCTAAATATATTTCAGAGACATCCAATTTTCAAACATTTATCCGGGAGAGAGGAGTAGGATAGGGGGAGAGGGTTGCCGCCACCTCTGTAGTGTATCATGGCGTTTTATTTGACTAGAGTTTCAACTCGTATTTTCAGTCTAAAATAGACTATTGCTATGTTTGGAAAGGGAGGAGATTTTTTTTTTAAAGTTTGAAGCTTCTCTCCATATTTATAGAAAACAATCGTTTTATGAGCATTTCAAATTTATCATTATGATAGTAAAGTGTAACATTAAACTAATCATATTCTAGCTTTCTATGACACTATCTCTATCACAAAAACACGGGTTCTTTATAACTAGTGTTTGTAAGAGATAAAAACTGTCAAAGTTTTTTTTGTAAGACTTCAAGTAATGGTTTCGCAATTTATTAATATTTGGCACCGTTATTGATAGATTCAACTTTGCGATATAATTAAATAGACATTAACAGGTTGATTGAAATCATTAGAAGTGTAAGTATGCGAAAAGTTAATTATCATATCTCATCAAAATAAATACTGGATAGCGAAATTATGATAAATTTGACAAATCTTAATACAATGAATTGGTAGCCAAGATCAAGAGTTGATTAATACAGAAAGTTTAATATCTTAGATTAAAAATACGCTTGTTCATCTAACTACAGTAATTTACAGTAATTATTAATAGTTTCCTAACATTTTTAAATATATTATTTCTTGGTTCAAATCACGTGATGTTTGCACTTGAATAATATTCCCAAATAATTATTTCTTACATTTATGTGTATACCACGGATCTGACTGCCTGTCCTGCCTAACCGCAACTATTTTAAATATATTGTAATTGGGAGGTGTAAAACACAAATACTCAAATAACTATGTATTTAATTGAAGAAACATTTATAAAATGCACATAGGAAGTTTCTTTGAATGTTTTAAGTAAGCTACACAATTCTCGATAGTTGGCGTTAAAAACCAATTAGTTATAAGTGGATATTGCTATCTCATTTTGAACTGATCCAGAGTCACTCGACCGCTGATTGGCTGTTAGTACAAAATAAAGATCTTTGGAAATGGACATATTCTTCTCCCGCCCACACCTTTTTATACGAGAAATTTGAAATAAATATGATCATTTTAGTCAAACTTTGTACATTTTTCGTTAAAAAAGAATAATTGATGCAAGTAGATCTTTCAGTCTCATATTTTAGAATATCAAGGAAAGTGAAATAATTATAAAGGGAGGCAAATTTGCCCCAAAGGGGAATGGAGGACTATCTTCAATTGTGCCAATGCCCCTTCTGTTATCGCCCCCTACACTCACCTTTCTACTGATTCCAACATCACTCATACTATCGTATTCACAAAATATATTAATGTGATTTTAGAAGCTTTTGTAACTGTCAGACCCGCCTTGGTGGCGTAGTTGGCTAACGCGCTTGTCGTGTTGAGCTCAACCGCTGAGGACGGGGAGATCGAGGTTCGAATCTCGGTCGGGTGAACTGGGGGTGATTTTTCTTAAATGGTTTTCTACTCTCCCTCCACGCAAATGCGGGTTCACTTNCTCTCCCTCCACGTAAATGCGGTTTCACTTACTCTACTTCAACCTTTCCAATTCCTAATACATTAGAGTAATTAGTACTTAAAAGCGTATAACCCGAACGGGTAGTAAGACGCGGTGCTAAATAATAAAATGTAACTGTCAGGTACTATGGTCGTTAGTATATAATAATATTTCGCGTCTGGGCTACAACAATTGTAACCCAGTAGTGGAAAGATTAGCCAGTACTAATATAGCGATGCCCAAGGGACGCCTGAATGTACTAATCGTACATCCTTTTCGTGGAGGATCTTTCCATGTACCAGGGAGATGATGGAGTATGAGGGTGTGGAACCAGTGGAAACGTTTACCGAAAGTTTAATAGCTAAACACTGACCCCATATTATCACGGCCTTTCCCTTTATAATAGTTTATCAATGGTAACATTAGTTAAAATTGTACATCTAGCTTATTTCTGCTTAAAATTATTATTTTTTAAATATAGCTGACCTCCCTTACTTGCCTAGGTTCGTGGGTTTTACAGTCTAAAGAATATTTACTTTCTCAGGGTTTTTCTTATATTAAAAGCTTTAAATAAAAATTTTCAGCATTTTCAGTGCTTTCTATTAGATTATTGGCACAGAGATGACAAAAAAAAATCGTATAAATTGGAGATAAAACTTATAGTTTATATAGTATAATATTATTCTACTTCGTGATTTGAAAATTATTTCTCCGTACGTTTATCCGGCATCACCATCACTTTTCCGTCCTTTGTCGAGCTCCAAACTGCAAGTTCAGTGAAATTGAATCCCTCATTTTCGAGCTACGCCGAACCAAGCTGTACGACGATTTGGACACTCGAAAATAATTGAAGAATTTTGCATCGTTATCTCGTAATTCTGTGAACAATGGCACAAATGCTCCCACTCTGTCCCACCCTACATTCAAAGGATGAACCCACCACATTATAAATTATCGTTTCTTTTTCTTCGTAAATATAATAAAGATAAACAAAGTAATTGCCTTCTGCGATCCATCGTACTGACTGTTTGGAGTTAACTGATGTCATTTGGAGACTTGAAATCTTGCCGTGCCGTCACGTCACCGTGCGTACCACGACAGCTTGCCGTGCCATCACCTCACCGTGCGTACGACAGCTTGCCGTGCCGTCACCTCACCATGCGTACCACGACAGCTTACCGTGCCGTCACCTCACCGTGCGTACGACAGCTTGCCGTGCCGTCACCTCACCGTGCGTACGAC
>CABFOV010007740.1:0-26934 GCA_902141375.1 Timema poppense
ACACATTTCTCCGCATTCTCTAGGTGAGACACTTTGTGTCAATTAATATTTAGTTTACTTATATCAAAATTCTGTTTGGGTAGAGATGAATTCTAAATTACGTTTCGGACGATATATTTTTATGATTTAACTTTATTTATTATATATTGGAACTGCGATTTTCGTAGAAGTTATGGCAGCACCGTTTGGGACTTAGGGATATTATTATTTAGGCTAACGTATCTCATCCGCTTCACGGATTGTTGTGAAACCATTAGTACCACCATGTTTGATGTGCGGAATATTAATTATATTGTATCTTTTGAGTACTTGGGTAAAATCATGTGGAAAGGTCGTGTTACCGTCTTTATTGTGAGATTGAATTCCCATTGATTTGAACTTGGTTGATCAAACCTGGGGCCGCGAACCCACGCTCTTAGTGTATTAGTATTGTTAATAGCTAGGTTATTCAATTTTATGATGCATCTGTATCATGGCTCTTGGTTCCATTTTTTGAGCCTTAGAATGGCTGTGATGGTAACTCTTTTTGGGGACTCCCTTTTTTTCATAAGTTATTGGGGAGTCGCCGATGGCGAATAGTCTGTCTTGTGTTTATTGCTAGTATGCGGGTTATTTATTGTTGCTACATTAAATTATTATCATTATACATTACGGATTTCTATGAAAGTCAATTTGAATGTTTGTTAATACTGTGGGTCCCTTCGGCGGCCATCTTACTACTCGGGGTCGTGCCCCAAATCTTTGTTTGTATAGTATTGTCAATGACCTTTCTTTGCCTGTTACTAACTCTGGGCTTGTCCCACTCTTTTCTCATTGAATTTTGTTTTTGTTATTATTGGAAATAAATAAACTCTCTTGTGACCAACCTGACTTTTATTTGTGATATAAATAAAGGGGGGGTTACACTTTAAACTACATGGACACTTAGATGCACATACAAAAGGAACAAAAATAATTTGATATATTATTTGCTTTATTTTATAACATACAAATTAACTTTCATAAAACGGTTTATTGGTTACAGATGTCTCATTTACATAAAGTACAAGCTATGTATGAATTATACATGAAGGTTATAAATACACCCATGTTAGAACAAATACTAAAGGTATCGTACGCAGTAACGCCAACTGACCGACAAAATCAACCTTCAGCTGAGTTAAGCGCCACTATACAACTTATTAAAATTATGTAAAAAGTTACAAACATGTCCCAAATAATTCTGTTCTCTGAATAAAACCACTTGAAAGATGTTCTCATCTTGAGACTATTTTAATACAAATGCTAAGAAAAGCCTACAAAGCATGGATAAATTTTAAATGTCTCTTAAGTTTCATATTCTCCCAATACTACTAAGAAAAAATCCTATCAAAGATATTGACCAAGAAGCATTCAAAATAACTTCAGAAAGTATTGTAGAATTAGCCACAAGTCAGCGATACCCAAGTCAATAACAAACTGACTTGCCCAATTGCACGGACACCGACCGCTGTTGGCCCGACAACGCACACGTTCGAACACAACAACTGACAACAGAATTCCTGGAGCCGCACCAATTTAACGCTCAGTTACAACATTTTCTGACAAAGATCTTCAGTAGAAAAGAAGATATTCTTTGCCATTGCCCAGTTTTGTTTCTACTCCAGTCTAGAAGCGTGTAGAGTCCCCCCTCCTATTATTTATGTTCTTTGGTTTTCCTCCCCTCGTGATCACCTCGTTCTGTGGACTGTGCTATAATCGTATAAAAGCGTGATCGTGCGAGTGGAGAAGCACTCTTGGATTGGCTTCGATAACCCCTAGGGGAAGCTAAGGCTTCGGAAACTAATAATGATGTAAGCAAAATTATTTTTCGGCATGTAATACTTTTTATTTCAAATTTTTTTTGGCTTAATGAACTAAATTTATTGAACTCAGACTAGAAAACAGCGCTTGTGATGTTGTTAATATTTTCTTTTGGACTTAAAATTTATCTCAAATTACAATGAACGTGGATTATTGGACTCTGACTAGGAAATAGTGCTGTTTATGTTTTTATCGCCAATATTTACTTATGAACTTAGTTTATTGGCGCCATCAGCGCTAGTATAGAGATTAGTAATAGCCGCCATAATAACTTTGTTTATTGATGGTAATATTTGGAGCGTTGGCAATTAATATGTGGATTGCTCAACTTTATTATCAATATAAGAAATTTGATGAGTATTTCGCAGAGATCTAATTTATGAGTTCTATATTGTTCTTTCTAGCTAACAAGTACGCATCCAACTTGTATTTTTGTTAACGTAAATAAGAGATGGTGATCACTAAAACATTTAATGCGCTCTTCTAATGAAACCATGCTATTGTGATCACAAAATATTTTATACATTATTTCTCCCGTTTATGGGATTTTTCATATTAATTGTTGTTCATAGTTTTTTGAATATCTAATAAACAACCCATTTTGTGAATCTTTTCTACTTACTCTAATTTTTTAAAACTAATTTATCCTTAGGTATAACGCTATCCAGCTTCTAAAATATTTGTCTGGTAATTGAATTAGGGGAATGTTTATATATTGTTAAGGTTGACCGTGGGGACGAGTGCCGCAATTGTTCCAAATTGCGTGTTCTGGGTATTGGTTTCTTGCACAGATTTTTCTATAGTCTTTACTCACTTAGCACACTCTTTCTTTTTTGTTGAATAATTAATTTATTTTAAATTTGAACCCTATTAGTTAGGTTTTAGGGTTAGAGATAGGGTTCGATATAGGGCCCCTTTCATATGATCTAGGTGCACGTTACAGTGTCTTGGAACGGTTAATAGTATATCATTATGAAGTATTTATAGCTTTTATATATCCATCGCATACATCTAAATTGTATATATATTATAGTAAATACTATGTATGCATATGGTATGTATTTAGATCTTTAGTGCAAATACTATAATATGCATTGTATACAGCAATCTCTGTGTAGCAGTATTCGTTATAATGTATCACATACCGAAACGCATTAATAATGTTCACTCCAAGTTAAGTAATTCAGACAAGCTTAGACTAGTTTATTACACAAGGAAGGCCCTAGTCGGCCAATCCCCCTTCTGAGATTGTATGAATAAAATATGTCTTATGGCTTTATTTATGGTTCAAACCATATCAAAATTAAGGTACAAAGTGGGGGCTATGTTGCCATAATAAACATGTCAGATAGTCTCTGTTCTTACACACCATCCAGACCCGAGCAAATCTCCATCTGTGCATAGAAATCTCAACAAAACAATAAATGCGCAGAAAAGTGTTTGTGGCCGACTGAAGCTAGATTTGAACTTTTAAATGATGAGACGAGGAAAGAATTTATTCAATTATGTGTCTTTTTGTGTATTTTTGTAGGGTTTGTATTATTCTATCAAATTACAACCTATAGCTATTATACGTAACTACAAAAAAATTTCAAATTATTTGCATTGACTAGTATTTTTGTTACATGACAATATATACACCAAACATAGTCTATGTACTAAAAAGAAAAGGTGAACCTAAACTACTTAATTTACCATGTATTTTTTAAAGGAGCGCGTGTAATGCCTGTAATACAGAGAGAAGGTCCGGGTACTCGTATGGATACGGTTCGATCACCAGATTATTATATTATCCTATTTTTATAATAAAGGAAATTGATAAAACTAAATAAAAAGGAAAAATAAACTGCTAAGAGTAAATTTGATTAAGAAAGTCCACTTAGGGAAAGAAGAAAAATGTGGGAAGAGTCCAATGCACAAAGGTGACATCTTCCTTTCCTCTGTCTTCTATAGTAGAAATAGTCACACACATCTTAACACAAATTGCCGTTATCAGACACAAAGAAGAAGAGAGTATAAATAACACAAACAATGGATTACTCCATTTTGAATTTTAAAAGAAACTGCTAGAAACACATTGTGCCAACTGTTTTTGTGAGTAAAAATAAATTCCTTGGCTATGGTTAATATTTATAGAAAACATGATGATGATGATGATGATGATGATGATAGTAATAATAATAATGTTAATTTGAAAAATAATAATCTTATAGAAATAAACTATCTTCTGTTGAGGCCTGGTGGTATTCTTGATTTGGTAATCCATTGGTGGGCCAGTTCCCACTGTCTGGGTTGAGAACTGTTGCACTGTTTGGGAAATGCTCTTAGTATTTTGGTGGTGTAGCAGGTTTGAAAGTCCTGGTTGTGGGTACCGGCACGGATGGGTACAGGCTTGTCCGGATCTTTGTGGTTTGTATCAAAACGATGATTGTTCGTTCGCTGTCTGAGAGAACCTGTAGTGAGGATTCTCTCGGGGTCAGGAGGTTTGGGATGGACTAGAATATTGTGGAGATTCGGTGGCCGTTTGAAAGTGACTCTCGAGGGTGAACTAAGAAGGTTTTGGGACTGGGTGAAACTGGTTAAGAATTTGTAACCACTTTTAAGGATGGTGTTGATACGTTGTAGACCAGGATGGTATTGGGTTGTGGGAGGGTCGTAGTCATCCTTGGAGAGTGCTCTGGAGATTTGGTTGTTTATTAGTGGCTTGGGGTAACCTCTGCTTTGGAAAGCTGGGGAGAGTTGTTTACAATATTCAGTTAAATCATCAAAATTAGATCACTGTTGGTCAAAATTAGATTCTTTGCAATCACAAATAGAATTGATCAATGACAGTCACTTACATTTAAATGAACGTGAATTTGAACATTTTGAGAACACGTATTTTGATTTAATGGCATCAGTTGAAGAATTTTGACTGTCAGAAGTGACTGTTGCTAAACACGTGTTTTTGCAGATAATATGGTTCGGCGTAGGGATACATAATTTGGTCTGGTAGCTTTTCAAAGCCGTCAGCTGTCAGCTGTGAGCTGTCACTCAGCACCAAAGATGCCATGAGACTACTGTAATACATTTCTGTACACTTTTTTTCATATCCTAAATGTTTAAAACTAATTGGTTTCAATCCATGCCTATACTAGGATGTTTATATATGGCCAGCTATAGCAAGAAAACTTAAATAGTGAGTTTCATCATAACGAGCAGTGTCATGCTAACAACTATAGCAAGTCAACTTTGAGGGTTTAAAAAAAATATTCTTTGCATAAGATGTTTGTTCATGTCTTATCCTCTGGCATCTTATAATTGCTTTAAAATAATTATGGTGCAAGAACAACTTTAGTCACTAACCAGAAATCGTGGTGTTTAAAAGGAAACCTCATGTGTGTGCAAACATTTATAGATCAAGTTAATGAAATAAGCACAAGCATAAATGAAGTAAAGGTGCATTATTAGAAATATGGGACAGATTTCAGATAGTTCAATTGCAAATTGAACAAACTGATCTAGAGTCAACTACTGAAAATAAATTATATAGGCAGGAATTTGAGGATAAATAAAACCCTGTTTTCGTAATTATGCAGGATTTAATAGAACAATCTGCGGTAGCACCAGGTTTACCAACTATGGGTCAGAAGGGCAGTAAATTCAAGTTCACACTCTTGTAATAATTCAGCCATCCGATTACCTGCAATAAAATTAGCTACTTTCGATGGTGAATATGAGAAATGGACAACATTTGCGGACAGTTTCAAGGTCATGGTACATGAGAACGGACAAGTGCCTACAATCCAGAAGTTTCAAGTATCTTGTGTCATCACTTTCAGATCAGGCCGCACAGTTAGTACAGAACCTATCTCCTACGGCAGCTAATTATTCAGTGGCATGGAAGGTACTTGAGGATAGATACCAAAACAAACGTCTTATTAACAGTTCATTAACACTGCAAAGAGTAACCTAACTGCAGTAAGGACGCTCAACATTGATATACCTTTACATGACCTACTTCTTGTCCGTCTCTTCACACACAGAGTTGGTACCATCACACGGCGATAATGGGAGCTAACACTTTCTGATAAGTCATTCCCAATATTAAACAGTTTTATTGAATTTTTGGAATGCCGAGGGTAGGCATTAGAAAATATCATGCCCTTTGATAATGAACATGTCAATTTAGGCCAACATGATATTAGTTACAAGGAGACGAGGCTGCCTCGCTGCACCAACTCACCAGCTAGCACTTCACAAAGGCAGTGCTATTACTGTGGTAATAACACCCACAGTCTGTACTAATGTAAAGATTTCTTGTATGATAAGAAGCAATGTGTCAAACAAAGAGGGTTATGTTTCAACTGCTTACAAAATGGTCACATTGTATGTGAATGTCCTAGCACGCACAAATGTAAGAATTGTGGCGCATCTCACCATACATTGCTTCACAATGAACAGCGTGTGCATGAGAATAAAGTTAGGTCAGGTCAAAATAGTGGACACCATGGCAGCCACTCCAGCCAGGACCAAAATGGTCCCGGTAAGCGCAAACAACCAGACAGTGCTTGTTTAAGTCCTACTCTGGGCAACTATTGTAGCCTCAAACAGCGAAGCCAGACTCAAGTGTTATTGTCAACAGCGATCATCAAGGTCAAGGACAATCTGGGTCGCAATCAAACTTTATCATGGAGTAGCTTGCTCAGTGGATAAAACTGAAACGTCAGTGCAACCTATTGCCAATTGCAGGGATCAATGACATCGAGTTCACAGCTTCACAGAGAGTAGACGTGCAATTAATATTGTAACAATATTAGTGTTTAACCACGGGACCAGCGTGCTCTCATTGTTTACCCTGGCTGCGCTCCTTGTTCTTTCTGTCTCCCTCCTTGTCTAGCAGTGGGACCAGCGCGCTCTCATTGTTTACCCTGGCTGTGCTCCTTGTTCTCTCTGTCTCCCTTCTTGTCTAACAGCGGGACCAGCGTGCTCTCGTTGTTTACCCTGGCTGCTCTCCTTATTCTCTCTGTCTCCCTCCTTGTCTAACAGCGGGACCAGCGTGCTCTCGTTGTTTACCCTGGCTGCTCTCCTTATTCTCTCTGTCTCCCTCCTTGTCTAACAGNAGATTTTTCTATAGTCTTTACTCACTTAGCACACTCTTTCTTTTTTGTTGAATAATTAATTTATTTTAAATTTGAACCCTATTAGTTAGGTTTTAGGGTTAGAGATAGGGTTCGATATAGGGCCCCTTTCATATGATCTAGGTGCACGTTACAGTGTCTTGGAACGGTTAATAGTATATCATTATGAAGTATTTATAGCTTTTATATATCCATCGCATACATCTAAATTGTATATATATTATAGTAAATACTATGTATGCATATGGTATGTATTTAGATCTTTAGTGCAAATACTATAATATGCATTGTATACAGCAATCTCTGTGTAGCAGTATTCGTTATAATGTATCACATACCGAAACGCATTAATAATGTTCACTCCAAGTTAAGTAATTCAGACAAGCTTAGACTAGTTTATTACACAAGGAAGGCCCTAGTCGGCCAATCCCCCTTCTGAGATTGTATGAATAAAATATGTCTTATGGCTTTATTTATGGTTTTATGGTTAGTGAGTCCAGCGTTTGTGTATAGTGGGTCACCGCCGTGTATCGTGTGTGGGACAAGTGAAATTTGTTTTTATTGTGAACTACTGTGTTAATGAACATTTTTGTGACCGTTTTTAAATATTTGAATAGTTATTAGGGGTTTATAGTTGTTAATTTGTTTATTCATTTTACTTACATCTCTATGTGTTCTATTATTTCATTAAGTTACAGACTTGATTAAGGCTCTTTTTATTTTACTTAACTATTTGTTTAGTTATAATTAATTTATATATATAGTTAATCAGTGTGTGTATGTATGTGGTAATTTTAACAATCAAAACCTTGAATATTCCGTGGGCATTTTCATTCATGTTTGGTCAGCAGCATACCCCAATATCTCTAAAAGAACTCGTGGTTCACACGTGAACGTGTGAACGGCCTGTGACCCTCTCAGGTCACGTGCGCCCCACGTTACAATATCAAGTATTTCAGAGTACTCAGATAATGTAACATGCTATCCACTTCCTAATATTACAGGTGCTATGCCAGTGACACATCTGGATATTGGTGACTGGTGTATCCATAACGACATCAAGTTAGCAGATAAGCAGTTTCATATATTTGGCCATATAAACATGCTTTTAGGCTTTGAACTGTCACTGTACCTATTAAAGGGTGGGTGGTGGACATGCGATCAAATTCACCCTGTACTACAGGAGACAGAATTGGGTTGGATTCTTGTAGGAAGGATGCCAATGAGTACAGGAATCAAGCAACTGAGATCTTTAATATCATTCTTATCAAGAAGTGAGCCTAACCTAAGCAAGCAACTGCAATGGATCTGGGAACAAGAAGAGTTTGCATCTTTTCTCAGCACTGAAGAGGAAAGGTATTGTGAGCCGTACTTTATTGAGAATACATGAAGGGATGAAACATGGCGTTTCATCGTGCGTCTGCCTTGAAAGACAGACCACGCCCCATCGGGTGAATCCATCATTGGTGCCAAGAACAGATTCTAAGATCTGGAAAGGAAATTTTGCAAGAACGAAGTTCTTTGAGAAAATCAGGTGAAGTTTATGGAGTAGTACCAGGGTTTAGGCCACACGAAGCAGTTGCCTGCACCTAATTCTGGACCAAGGTCATAATGCAATACTACTATGGAACCAGCGTTATATTTACCTCATCATGCTGTCCATAAGGAAAGTAGAACGACTACAAAGACAAGGGTCGTCTTTGATGCTTCTTCCAAATCATCAAGTGGAGTGTCATTAAATGACATTCTCATGGTTGGTCCTACCCTACAACAAGATCTATATTCTATGGTATTGCGTTTCAGTACATCTGTAATGACTACTGATATCACCAAGATGTACAGAAAAATTCGCATCGACCCAAGAGAATACAATTTACAACGCATATTATGGCACTCAAATTCAGAGGCACCATTAGAACACTACCAGTTAACAACTGTAACATATGGTACATCATCTGCTTTATTTCTTGCAACTAGAATCTATCAGTAGGGATATGTATATGGATGACCTTCAAATAGGACATGATAATTTTCACAACACTAAGAAGTTACAGCAAGATGTCATTAAAACACTGGAAAGGGGAGAATTCCAAATTCACAAATGGTGTGAAAATCATGCCTCTTTACTTGAAGCCATCCCAGATCAGAAGAGGGAAACACAACTACCGTTCAAGTTCAACCATTCTGAGGAAGTGAACACTGGGTTTGTTGTGGAATCCTGCAGTGGATGAGTTCCAATTTGATATACGCGTGAAGGTTTATAAAGGTTCAGTCACTAAAATGATGATACTAGGCATTATAGCTTTGATCTCCAATTCATTGGGTCTTCTAGAACTAGTGATCCTTTATTGCAAGAGATCTATGCAGTGCTTATGATCACGTCCTTTGCAGTGAGATGAACTACTTCCCACATAACTGCAAGAAGAAAGGAATTTGCTCTACGATCAAATGCCACTTCTAGACACCCATATATTGGTTAAGTGTCATGGCACAATAACCAACACCCAAAACACAGATTTGCAGACGCTTCTAAAGCAGGATTTGAAGCTTCACTGTGTCAACAAATAGGGTGACATCAACGTAAATGATATATGATCTAGGTCACGGGTGGCACCTCTGCAGCAGATATCACTGCCTAGACCGGAAATATGTGGTGCCTTAATTTAAAGAAGACCGGATCATCGTTATGTCTACTCATTAAAAGTATACATCTGTGGCTGATTCTACAGTTGTGCTAGCATGGCTAGCAGCAACACTTACAAGATGGAAGACCTTCGTAGCAAACAAGGTCTCACAAATTCAACACTTGTCATCAGAATGTGATTGGAAACACGTTCCAACACAGTACAATCCTGCTGTTATCCTTTCCAGAGGAGCAGCTCCAGAAGATCTTTGCAAGCCAACAAATGGTGATACGGGCCAGATTGGCTGGCAAAGGAAGGTGATCAATGGCCTCAATGTAAGTATATTACACCCGAGTAGGAGACAACCGAACGTAAGAACCAAGCAGTGTATATAGCAGTGACACAAAATCCTGAGAAAATTGTCACGAGATTCTCCTCACTAACTAGATTGCAGCGAGTAATAAGTTATTGTTTCGCTTCACAACCAAAGCAGCAAATTAGACACCAAGACCGATAACGGTGAAGGAGCTTCGAGCAACTTTGTTTCATTTCATCAGCTATCATCTTACCTACAAGAGGTTAAAGATCTCCAAGATCTTAAAGAAATTTGAGGAAAGGGTGCTCTTCGCAGCTTTAATCCTTTCCTTGACAAAGAGAGTCTTCTCAGATTTTGAGGTAGGTTGCATCATGTTGAGGTTGAGTACGACCACAAACATCCTATCATCTTGACAGCAATCTCCAACCTCATAATATTAATCATCCAAAATGAGCATCTAAGATTATTTCGTGCTGGTCTCCAGTTGCTACTTGCAGCTCTCAGACAACGATATTGGATAGTGAATGGCAAGAGTCTTGTACACCAAATAGTCCACAAGTGTATGAAATGCTTCAGGCCAAAGGCAAAGAGAGCTCAGCAACTAACAGGAAAGTTGCAGGAATCTCGTGTACGTTCAGAAAGGCCATTTCTAAACTGTGGTGTGGATTACGCTGGTCCTTTATTAATTCGCCAAGGCGGGTGGCGTAGCAAGATTAAAGTAAAATGTAACACAGCGATATCAATTATGTTTTGCAACAAATGATATCCATATTGAACTAATCAGCGATCTGAAAACAGAGGCCTTTATAGTGGCACTTAATAGATTTTCTGTCAAAGGTGGAAGAAGTAACAATATCTACAGTGAAAATTATACTGATTTTGAAGAGTCAAATCATTCTCTTCGCGCTGTCTAAATATTATTTCAAGATGATAAGTTTAAGGAAGAAGTGGATGGTTTTGCAAGTGTTGAGGGCATACAATGCCATTTTATACCGCCAGGATAACCACACTTTGGTGGCCTTTGCGGAGTGGGTGTCAAGACGATGAGATTTCATATGATACTTGTTGTAGGCATTACAAGTCTAATTTTTGAAGAGTTGTATGCAGTATTGGCACAAGTAGATACTTGCCTCAATTCTCACTCATTCTCTCTGTCAACTATCAGCCGATCCCAGTGACCATAAAAGTCTGACCTCTCGTCATTTCTTGATAGGTGGTCCTATCACCGCAATACCAGAGTCAAACTAGACCCACATTTCCATGAACAGACTGTCTAGGTGGCAACTGGTTCAACAATGCACCCAGCGATTGTGGAAGTTGTAGTCATCCGACTACTTAAGCCAGCTCCAGCAGCGTTCCAAGTGTATCACTGTAACTCCCGTTCTTCAACCAGGAATGGTTGTACTCCTGAAGGACGATGATGTTCCCCCTCTAGAGTGGAGATTGACAGTGGTGGAGGAGATCCATTGTGGTCTTGATAATTGTGTTCGAGTATCTACTGTCCGTACGTCATCCAGTGTTGTCAAATGGGTGGTACAAAAGCTGAGTCCCTTACCAATTGACTAATGCACAGTAGTGCTTCCAGTGTTTATTATATTTTCAATTGTTCTATTTCAGCCCTTCTGACTATGTTGTTAAAATAATGTGTTATTTTATGAGGGTGGTATGTTGTGTATTGTGTGTCTTTGCAATTATTATTCGCATTTTATATTACTGCTATCACTTTATTTTGATACGGGCCAGTGGTCTTTTGTTTTACTATCCAAAATGAAGCGACCGAACACGTTCTTTTTTTTTGCGCGTGATATAATAAATAATAATTAAGTGTTAAGTTGTTTAATTCAGTGGTCTTCCCAGTTGTTATAATTAGGGATTCATCTACCATCAATCCCGAACAACCAAGTAACGTTGACCCCTTTCTTTTATGTTTCCCTTGTGTAGTCTAAAAAAAATCAACTCGAATGAAAGGTATAATTAATATTTACAAGCAATATTTTATTTTATAAAATGGAATATATATTTTATGAAAACCATTTTAAAAAAAGGGGTAATCTTTACCCCGGTTGATGGAATATGATTAAATAGATTAATTAAACATGTTAATATAACAAATTTAACATAGCACGAGAGATGGCTAGGAATGGTAAGATTCACAATAGTCAATACACCTCCTGTAATTGTGTCAATTGTGAATCAAAGGGTTTATTCAATGCTCAAGTTTCATAAACCACATGCGCAATTGGCTTTCTTTTATAAGACTCGCACTTGCTTTAGTGACCACATGGACTAAGGCATCACTCTCGTGTTAGACTTTACTACCAATGATAGGGAAATTGGAGTTCAAATCCCGGACAGGTCTTCTGGGGGAGATTTTTCAAAAATAGTATTTCCCTCTACCTCAACGTAAATGTGGGTACACTTCCGATAAATTCAACCTTCCTCATTCCTACCTCATTAGCGTAATTAGTTCATGTGCGTTTAACATCAACAGATAGTAAGACAGAGTGATAAAGAAAAAACCTCATTCAAAACCCCGTGTAAATAACGCTAAAGAGAAAGTCAATAAGTTAAATCCCCGTTTCAATAAGGCTAGCTGGTGCATAACCTAAACAGGTAGTAAGACGTGGTGCTTAAAATAAAAAATTATAAGGCTAGCTAATACTGTAAACATATTATTTGTACAAATTTAATTGACGACATACTTAATAAATTATATATTATTGTAAATTACCTATTAGCGAAAGTCATAAAATATTATGATTTAACACATAATACACAAGCATTTTTAAAGATATAGCATATTAGCCCAAATATATGCCAGATCCCAGCAATTATCATTTATCACTAAAACAGCTGTGTTGGATCCTTTACATATTACTTTGAACAGCATTTTAACTACTTTGTGCGGGTAGTATTAAAGAAGTAGTTTACGATGCTGCCTCTGAGGCAGCAGAATCCGCCATGAAATGTATTATTTTATTTTTTGTCGATTCTTAATTTCTTAGAATTTCCTTAGGAAGTATTTTGTTACAAAACCTTTTTTAATTTGTTTGGTTGGCACCCGTGTAAAATTTCATAAATTTGTTTTGTCATCATTCGTGAGTACAAATCCTACACCAATTTAATTCATATAAAATTGAAAATGGAATTGATGGGTTCACCAGTGAGTTTTTCACTAGAACATAGTGCTAATGTAGCCCCTAAACAGGCCGGATTCTCTCCGTATGCAGACAATGGAGGGTATGTAGTTTATTCAAAGGAACTGCAGCAGTTATTAAATTGTATGTTTGAGGCATGCGTGACATACCAAAACAGAATGTTTCTTAGAAAACTATTACATTTAGTTGTTGCGTATTGGGGATGTCTTGAAAAACGGGAATGAAAGATAATTATTCGAGAAAAAAAGTAAGAAAGAAAATAAATGTAAAAATATTATTTTAGAAAGAAAAAACTTGATGGCAGACATGTTTTGTGAAAAAGTAGGTGTCATGAGAGCATTTGTTGACAGGAGTATCGTGGCCATAGCAGGGGAGGACTATGCTATTATCGCCTCGGACACGCGTCTCAGCAGCGGCTTCTCTATCTACACTCGTGAGCAGTCCAAGCTATTCAAGCTGTCAGACGTGACGGTGCTCGGGGCAACGGGTTGCTGGTGTGACACGCTTACCCTCACACGCATCCTTGAAGCACGCTTGCAGGTTAGACAGGGTCGCCAGATCAGTAATTGGGGGGCCACGTGAGAGGAATCAGACGCATGCTCTAGATGTTTCTTCTCCTCCAGATGTACCTCCACGAGCACCAGAAATGCATGTCTACACCTGCAGTAGCCCAGATGCTGTCCACAATGCTCTATTACAAGCGGTTCTTCCCCTACTACGTGTCCAACATCCTGGCGGGCCTGGACGAAGAGGGGAGGGGCTGTGTCTACAGCTACGACCCCATCGGACACTGCGAACGCTCCAAGTTTCGGGCAGGCGGGTCAGCCGGCGCGCTGTTGCAACCCTTGCTCGACAACCAGGTACTCTTGCGGGGTCCTCTAGCACACTAGTCGCGACTATTTAACCCCTAAATGCGCCACAAGGATGTGCAGATGGTTTCTCAACTCTTGGACAACACTTTTGACAGGAGTGGTCTTAAATGTCTCGAGATTTTCAAAATTATAAAATGCTACTTTTGAAAAATGATTTGAACACATAATTAAATTTGCCTGAAAATAAATTGAAAATGACAAAATAATCAGCCTATACGAGTATATTGCCCTAAATTATATTTTGTTTCATGCTCGCATCCTTGTTAACAAAGATCCACCTTGCCAAGAATGTTGTATTGCGTGTGGACCACGAGTGATGAAGATCCATAGAGACATTTTCAATTGGTGTCTGAAATGGACATTCCAAGGACCTCTTACTTGAGAAAAAAGGTGAATTGCCCTGAGAAGTGATTTAGTTCATCTGAACTGAACACAAACGCAGGGGCGTAGAATATGTCCGAACGCATGAACGAGGTTCGGGGGAAATTAAGGCAGTCCTGTGGGAATTTGGGGCAGAAAAAAGTCCCAACAATCTTGTTGGGTGTTTGGTTGTAAATAGTGATAGTGTTTCCCCTGGTGGTGTTTATAATGATAGACCTCCCAAGATGTAAAACTAAATGTTTGTATCAATGAAAAATTAATAACAATATGTAATGCACACAAGGAGATGGGAGAAAACTACATTTTGTATAAGGTAGGTACTACAAAAATAACAATGATTAAAAATATGTTTGAATTAGAATTTTCCAACTATGTAGTAGGTAATAATCCTTATTCCCTTCAGCGTCTATAAAAAAATTCAATGTTCTATTTTGAGCGCTATGGTTTTCGGGATTTTTTTTAATGTTATCTTCTGCGGAAATATTGTATCTGAATATATTCTGCACCCCTGCACAAACGGTGATGTAATAATGGACAACCGGGTATTTCTGAACTATTCCTGATCATCTCTCTCTCCACTGTTTCCTTTTTTAGGTAGTTCTGTTGAAGGGTTTATGGTCTGTTCTCCAGGGATTATTTTTAAACGAGGATTTCTTCTAACAGTTATTTCTCCTCGTCAGGTTGGCCTCAAGAACATGGAGAACGTAGTGGTCGAGCCGATTGCCAAGGAGAAGGCCCTGGCTATCCTGAAGGACGTGTTCATATCTGCGGCCGAGCGCGACATCTACACCGGGGACAGTATCCTGATCAACATTATCAACAAGGCTGGAGTGACCGAGGAAAAGTTTCAGTTGAGACGAGATTAAACACGTCACCGTCATCGTACTTGGAGTTAATAAATGAAGAGGTTGTTTTTCTTGTATCAAGTGTCCTCATTACCTCCGAGAACTCTCAGGAGCAAATTACCTTGCATTGTACTTTTTATGAGTTAATAGTTTCATGTTTAAAAAATGGTACAATCACTTAAGATGCAACTTATTTAAATTAAGAAATAAAATATCTTATCTTTTGCGCTGAATATCTCATTATAGGGGGTAAAGGAAGGCTAGTCTGTTCTGAATATGATGGACCATCGGCATTGAGGTAACTTTGCACCACTTTTTTTTCTATATGTAATCTTCATATTATGTCCTAAGTAAGCTGTACTAATTAATTAAATACATAGCACATTGATATGTATAAACTCATTAATTTTCTTTATTACTGTAACATACGTGTGTGTAGAAATGAGGTGGCCCAAAGGCTAAATAATTTTATAGTAAAGGAAATTGATAAAACTAAAGAAAAAGGAAAAATAAACTATTAAGAGTAAATTTGATGAAGAAAGCCCACCCAGGGAAAGAGTCCAATGCACGAAGGTGACATCTTCCTTTCTTCTGTCTTCTATAATAGTAGTCTCACACACATAAAATAATATTTCAGCATTGTTGCCTTTATCAAACAACAATAATAAGAAAGTATTTGATTTTCTGAGTTTATGCTTATACATGCGACATTAACTTTTTTACCCATTTTTGTTGTACAACGGGTTAAGAATTGATACTCAAACCAATCATGAAACATCGGTTGGTCAATCCATTTGCATTTCGGAACATTTGACTTAGTACCTGGAGGTGCATTCTCTCAGGGTGACGGCAAGACCTCCTAAACAGTAAGTTTCCCTTTTTAGGGTTGTCTCGACAAGCTCTTTCATTGAAATTATAAATATTACTTGGCGACACTCCTCATTCTGGTTCATTGTGGTTTCATTTACCTGAGCTTGTTTTCGAGCGATATTGGTGGATAACTTTTGGGCTAGAACAGTTTTGTGCCCTTTTAAGCAGGAACGACCCCACTCCCAGCCGGGAATTTAGGAATTAAATTGTAGAATATTGCGTTCCAGTGAATCACATGATTTCACTATACAGCGCAAGTCCAACATCATTCATAAATATTATATTTAGTACAAATATGTCTTCTATTTCAGACAAAACTTTATGCCTTCCATACAATTTGGAAGCTTTCCTGTCTCCGTATAATATTAACTGTAGCAGTTCACTCGTATATCTGATTTCACACCCATTTTGATCACTGAAATAAAAAGTGTATTATATTTAGAAACAAATTATTGAGTAAGTAGTCCTAGCCTCGAGTCCCCAAAAAGTTTTACTAGCAATTTAAAAGTGAGCAAAATATGATTATTATTTTTTTCAATAGCTTAGGCCCTGACTAAACTAACCAGGCCTAGTATTCAATTTAATTTTAAGCCAAATTATATTAATAAATTGTTCAAACTGTCAAATAAAACTGCTATAAGGTAATTTTATCATTATTTAAATACATCCTAAATAACCAGCTAATCTTGAATCAAAATAAGCTTCCCTCGAAGCCAGTGCAAAGCTGCCCAAACATGGCACTAAAAGCTCTTGGCTCCTTATTGGTTATGTAGTACATAGTTTACAAACTTACCACGACATTTCCATTCACAAATAAATTGAAAAAACACTCGAAGATAATCCAGTTTGAGAACTAAAGATAATTATATGTCTTCTACATATAAAAAAACTATTAAGCTGTTTTTTGAAAATATGTCAGCCATTTAAGCTCTAAATAATAGGCAGTAGAAATATAGATAGCAATTATATGAAGTGGTTCAAAGTTATCCCAATTGACTGTATATAATGTACACTTTCTAAACCCAACATTTCTGAATATTACATATGAAAAAAATCTGAAGTGATTGAATTTTAAGTTGACTTATCAGAGAAAACTGAAATGTTACAATTAAGCAACAAAACATTTTCCAAGTAATAAATATAACCAAAATATATTTTTTCAAGCATAAAACTACAAAAAATAATCCAACTTTGATTGGGCTTCTATAATATTATTTCAATTAGAGTTTGCTTCAAATTGAAAAGCGGGACTTAACACCCCCCTCGATAACAAGTAGTCGACATTTGGACTTAGTTCAATCCTGAAGATATCGACTGTCTGGAGTTGTCCTGTCGTTCGATCAGTGATTATATAGGTTGTACTAGTTTGAGCTGTTATAAAATGTATACAGGGTGCATTTTAATTGGTGTCAAATATTCTAGGGGCGGATTCTCAACTAGGAAACTGTAAGGAAAGTTAATATAAACATGAGTGCGAAAATGCTTGGTTTCTTAGATAGGAGTCTAATTTTTAAATTTCTAAGTAATCAACAGAAGTAATGCCTTTAAACAATACAAAGGAAACAAAAACACAAGACGGAACATTTTGTTAACAAAGTTGTTTTAAACAAAAAGAGGTGTCTTCCTGCTTGCCTGCATCCCATGCTTTCTCTTACTCTGTTGGATACACCTGGGGCCACATCTGTTCACAATACTCTCTCTTGATACCTCAACATCAGGCACACGAGTTGCATAAACAGTTAACTATAAATGTATTGGATTCGAATATGGTCATCAAACAAGCCATTCGATGGACCAATCCGTCTTTGAGGAAAATCTTAAATAACTGTAAAACCAAGCGTTTCTGAACCGATGTTGATAATTTGATCTTTTCTTAATATTTGCCGATGATTAAACACACCGTGTACACTAATAGACGTTCATAGCAATTACTAATTGCGCTACTTTCAAATACTACATCAAACTAATGTGTTAATATCATAATAGATGTAACTACCACTAAATAAGATCCCAGAACACAACACGCCAAGCGCTCGATCGTACATAGATACACGGGGAACATTAGAACCCGCACAGCCGGCCACGCTCACTAGATGTCAGACTACTGGCAACATGGTCTGGGGTTTCAATTCTCGACAGATATAATATTGGTGGTTTTGCCTTGAACTGTTTCCCAACCACCCTCCACGCAGATGCATATACATTTCTTCTGAATTATAAACTACCTCTACTTCGTAAGTGTGATTAGAGTGCTTGTCAGCCTTCGTGAAAGAGTGGATCACGCCATTGCTAGCTCGGTACTAAGCCGTCTATCCTAGCATTGTATCACACTTTCCTTTTGTGTGACAACCACATTCTCATTGGGGTAGGGACAATAACTGTACTTGCATTTGTGAGGACGAATAAAACACCTGACCGAGATTCAAACCCTGATCTCATCAACAGCATAGCCTCACACGAGTGTGACACATTAGACTGAATCTAAGACGACCCTACAGTGTTTTAATGGTTCTGGATAGCTTTTTTAAAAGTGGTATTTATTTTATTATTAAGAAAATAATAATTACAATAGCCTTATTTTCTAATGCTAACAAATTGATTTTTTTTATTTACAAAACAAAACACTTATGTGTACTTAAAATCTGATCCGATAAACACGTCTGCTGTGAACTAACTTAAGTGTCAGCCACCATGACAGACAAGCGTACAAAATTAATGATAACTAAACAAGTATCTGTATTCTTATTTCAAAATTGATGGTCTAGGAACATCTAATAAAAGATAATAATTCACTTGAAATTATTCAAAAGTTAGAGATTTTGTGGAGTTTTACAAATTTAAACTAAAGTTCGGCATTGCTGTCTAGTAAACTATAAGTATTATCGTTTGTTTGTTAAAATCGATTCTAGTTTTCTCCTCACGTCTTACTTGACAAGCGCTAGCTGTGTAGGCAAAGTTTTAAGAATTAAATACGCAACAATTATATTATATTTGTAAGAAGGTACAGGACAGGTGGATAGAAACATATAAAAGGGGAACGAACACAATATGGCCTTTACAATGAAAAGAACACAGTTCATACTTTACACTGCTGCCAATGGACAAAGAGGTAATGGATGTCTCTTAAAGAAAACCATCCAATCCAATCTCTTTTAGGAAGTTGCGTTGCGTGTTTCACACTCCTCCCTGATGAGTTCCGATAGAATGAAACCTAGGTCGGTGGATTGGGCGGTGACGATCAATTTTCTTTAAGAGACATCCATTACCTCTTTGTCCATTGGCAGCAGTGTAAATTGTGAACTGTGTTCTTCTTTTCATTGTAAAGGCCATATTGTGTTTGTCCCCCTTTTATATGTTTCTATCCACCTTTCCTGTACCTTCCAAATATAATACAATTGCCTCATAAAGCGAAAAGAGGTTTTCCTTATTGAGTTATACGCAACAATTAGAAATTCATTATTTGTTTTTAATTCTATTTTGATTATTGTGAATGGCTGAATTTTTAATATCGTAGTTAAGTAATTGGAAAAGTAATCAAAAACAGCCCAACGAAACAAAATTCAATTTGATCATGTCTATCACTATCCCAACCAATTTGTGTGTTGAATACTAAAGAGTGGTATTGAGGTTTTTAGCAAATAGTATCGAGTACAACTCGGTAGTTAATTTTAACGATAACCTAAAATAACCAAATCTTCTGTGATCTCCTCCTTCACTATTGTATTAATATTAAATAAAGATGTAAAATGTTACCTTTTGAAGCTACAAAGTTGGGAAAAAACTTATCTTAGATTCAGATAAATACGGTACACCACACACCAGTTCTGTAACACATCCGAGGCGTGCAATCCAAATTCTAGAGACGTTGGCACACGCTTTGCAAAACAAACTAGAAACAGCCGACTACGGACATGTCACTTCACAACAGTAAACACAGCTGTCTGCTAGTATCTATCTTTGTAGGGCCATGCACACTACGTTGGCTGGTTTTGGAATTTGTTCAAGTCTCCCGAGCTGATGTTGCACAGAAAAAGGAACGCTGAAGTTATTTCAGACATCACCGACCATTGTGAGATTGTGTGATTGATTTAGAGCTTGTCATGTGATTATGTTTCTGCTCTGCTCTTCTTTTGTTAAGCACGTAAATCCACAGGTTTGATTCTTGACAAGGGTAAAAAATATATCTCAGTATGGGTGGGCTGGCAACTATCAGCTTGCCTGTCACCCAACCGTATTTCCCTCAAATAAGGTGGCAGATTTCCCGTACAGGCGCAAAGTTAGGTGCAGTCGAAATGTTTTAAAATTATAACATATATATTATTATTATTAGCACCGCGTCTTACTACCCGTTTAGGTTATACGCACTTACGCTAATGTGTAATGGTAGGGTGATTGTGAGAAATGGAGGACCTACAGTTTAACGTGGGATCCGAACCACGGTGGAGGCCTGGCATTCCCCACATTCACAAGATGTCTTATCGGAGGTGAAGGAAGGGTTTGGTAATCTATAACATGTATAGATATTTCTGAACGACAGACAGGTTTATTTCATTTATGAAATGCGTCTTACAATTTTCAAATAAACCAACATTTCTGCTGTAAGCCCTTAGTATCGACCGTTTTGTTGCCAGTCTGTACACTTCTGCGCTAATCTGTACTGACACAATAACAATATAATAAATTTTACAACACAAGTCCAACTCATAAAAGTATTAACATTTTTAAAAACTATAAAACAATTCCATGATGTATTCTTGATTCATTAGAATAGTAAACAAAAAAGATTTTATTATTCAAATATACAATCAAAATAACTTTCCCAAACAAAAATAACTTAGTAACTATTTAAAACAAAGGAATACTGTGCCTCTCGAATTTTGAATGAGCCATTATATTTACTGTAATAATGACTGCATAGTGACTGAAACATCAACATTATTGATTCCAACTCGTGTCGACCAAATACATCCCACAGGGTTGCCAATATCTTTTTAGGAAAAAGTTCCCCCAGTTTTTTTTTCAGGTTTCCCAGAAGGAATTTCCATCTAAAATGAAGTTGTTACACAATACGCTGTTGAGGCGGGGGGAAGGGGTAATGCATGAATTTGATTCAGCGCGCTTAGTTCCTCAGTTTGCTTTTCCTTTTATGCAAAGACCGATCAGTTATTTAAAGCTTATGCTTTAATTCGCCAAATTTATAAATATTCCCATATTTATAAGTTTGTTTTTGGAAATCCACTATTTTTCCAGGCACCTTTTTTTTTGTAGCAACCCTCAGCCCAGTTTAGGAATGGAAACAAAAATAACTTTGTCAAAATGTGTTTTTTAACAAAGCTATCAATGATGTCAACTATTGCTTCCTGTCCAAAAGTATCTTACTTTAGTATCTTCTTTTTAATATATATTTTTGTGTAAATCTGTGTCGAACTAAAAACTAAATCTACATCAAAAGTCGATATATCCGTTGTAAGAAATGCAAAAACAACCAATTTTTATTATCACATTATTTCATCAAAATAACAATTTTGAGTGAAAATATTTTCCTTAAAAATGGAATAAACATTTCCCCAAAACCTGCACAAAATATTACGGTACTTTTTACATAAATTATCTAAAAATATTATCAAATAAGTAAATAAATGAACTGTAACCAATAACCATTATTTCTAAAGTGTCAGGCGCGCAGCTTAAAGACCGTCTGGTTTGTTCCAGTAAATGTTAATATTGTATTGAAAATTAGTGTTAGTGATTTATTTATTTAAAAAAAAAAGCAAGTGGGCTGTTTCTTGCCCCCGGGGACACTTTACTTCTTGATCCCAGGGGGCTGTAGGTCCTGGCCGCGATCTTTCCCTCGTAGTTTCATACCTGCAATCATACCAACATTACATTAGGTGTCACTCTCGTATTAGACTTAACTGCTGATGACGGGGAGGTTGGGGTTCTAATCCAGGGCAGCTGAACTGAGAGGGGTTTATCCTTAATAGTTTTCCATTCTCCTTCATCACAATTTTGTTTGTTTGCTGCTCATTTTACTGTCTGTCTGTCTGTCTGAGCTTTGTGCATTCAATTCAATTACTGGAGTAGAATAAGATAGAAGTACTCTTGAAGATAAAGGAGGTGTTGTACCTTGTATCTGTTGTCACATACGTAGCAGGAACAAGGATAGAGGAAGATGGGGGAAAGTTACTAAACTGACCTTGATACAGGCCAGGGATGAGGAAGATGGAGGAAAGTTACTAAACTGACCTTGGTACAGGCTAGGGATGAGGAAGATGGGGGAAAGTTACTAAACTGACCTTGGTACAGGCTAGGGATGAGGAAGATGGGGGAAAGTTACTAAACTGACCTTGATACAGGCTAGGGATGAGGAAGATGGAGGAAAGTTACTAAACTGACCTTGGTACAGGCCAGGGATGAGGAAGATGGAGGAAAGTTACTAAACTGACCTTGGTACAGGCCAGGGATGAGGAAGATGGAGGAAAGTTACTAAACTGACCTTGGTACAGGCCAGGGATGAGGAAGATGGAGGAAAGTTACTAAACTGACCTTGGTACAGGCTCGGGATGAGTAAGAAGGAATCAACATTCTCGGTTCTTCAAGTCGAGTTGTAGCCAACACGATGCAAACTCTTGTGGGTTTTATGGATGGGAAATTTAAGCTAAATCATGTTAACATTATCAAGATACTGAGAGTACTAAACTTATAGTACATTTATCCTTTCCAACCATTTAGGCCTATTTTAATAAATAGCCTCCAGCATCCTCAATGTATTAGTCTTTTCTAGGCCTCATTTAAACTCTGTATTACTAAATTAGTCAGGTCAAATGTTTAATTATAAGACAGTGTGGGGTTTCATATTAATAATAAGTAGCCCAAATCATAATCAAAGTTGTAAGCAATATATATTCTAAACTTCAATTCCTTAACTTCATTTTTAGGCCTTTAACTTTTAAAATCTAGCAATTTTTCATTCTTGCAAAGTCTTTGTTGGAACTTTAACAACATCTAAATTTATTACTTTTACCTTTCACTTTCAAGAATCGCGCTGTTTTATTTTATCTGTACCCGGAAGCTGTGAGATGCATGTGTGGCCTCACAGGGGGAAGGGGAGGTTTGGCGTGAACAGCTAGCCAATCAGAACATCAGATTGTAGCGTCTGTTTTTGATAATACTAAGAAGGGAAGCACTAGACGCGCTACACTTCCTGGTGAACACTCGAGCTGATAGGACGTGTTACACGTCTGGGCAAGAGTGACAACCTTTTAAGTGTGGATGGTTTACAGGAGAAAGGTTCCACCTTGGTGGATGGCTACACTCGTCGTGTAACACACGAAGGAGTATTAAGGGCTAATTGTCTCATGAACACTAACTGTTGCGGTGTGTTGCGAGTCGGCAAGTAAGTTGTGAAAATTGGTGTCACTTTACCAGGAGTATTAGAAATGGTTATTTTGATTTCATCCAGCGCTATTTCATTGCTGTGAAGTTACAAAGAAGAAGAAGAGCCTAACTGTCTTAGCCGTAGTTCCGTTGGAATAGTTAGAAATGTCGATCGACAGTGTTTCGATGAGCAACTAATTAGAACATGAAATGTCCCTCAGTCTTGGCTAGACTTGACCGAGGACAAAACAAACAACGAGAACTAACAAACTCGACAGCCGAAACTTGTGAGGACGGTTTCGACTGGGCGGCCACTTTACCATCCGACTCACCAATTGCTTTCTCGATCTTTCCGATGACCACCTGGTTGGGGATACCCCGGCCAGCCTCGTAATCGTTGATGACTTGTGGCTTCTCGTTCACTTTCTGCAACATGTCACAGTCAATTGTCGACGTTGGACAGGGAACATCGTTTTCAGGTGGAGAAAGGGGGGCTGTTTGTGGAACTTGGTTGGAGTCGCAAACTAACGAGGGTGAACAAGGAGAGAGAGAGTTTTACAGAGATCAGGTATATCTAGAGTCCCAACTTAAGGGTCAGAGTTCATCACACTACTCTTGCAACCAAACCAGCCACAAAGTTTAAATATCTTTATTCTGAAATTTTAATCTTGCTTTTCCGATTACGACTCATTTTAAATTTAAATCCTTTTTTATACATTCACTTCCAAACTCTAAATAACAAAACCCCTGTGTTTGATTTGTGCGGGACCACTAGAACAATTGTTCTTGCTATACCCGTTCCCTACAGGGCTATTATCACCACAACGCGACCGCCGGCAGAGACGATAGACTGCGTCTAAAGTTATTATGGCCGACCAGTTTATAAAAGCAAAGTCCTTGCGAGCACAAATATTTTCCTAGTAGATGACGCTAAATTGCGCAGACACTTTACTTGTCCTTTGGTTTGTGTTACGAGGTTATGTCTGCTAGGTTTTGTAATTTATAAGTTGTTTTGCGTTACGAGGTTATGTCTGCTAGGTTTTGTAATTTATAAGGTGTTTTGTGTTACCCGAGTTAAACTTGCCATCTCACTAGTCTTATATAAAAGTCTCAAAATGTTTACATGTGGTTTGGTTTATTAATCATAAAATGTTTACTAGATTTATCTGAAACGGGTGATTAGTAGTCAGACCTAGTTAAACTGCAGTGTTAATTGCAGTTATATATTCTAACCATCCGAACCACCCTCTCGTTCACTTTATTGTCAACTTAGTAGGCCGACTGGGTATAAATACTAATTCATGTGACGTTACTATTCGAATGCATATTTTACATTATCAGTTTTAACTAAAATATGTTGTGTGTATTGAATAATGTAGGCCTAGTATTTTTCATTTCCAGCCGTAGGCAAACAAAATGATGCAATATATTTATTATATTAAGCTTGGTTAAATCTTTCTTGCAAATAATGTGACTTGTGATCAACTGCTTGGGAAATAAAAATAAATGAATCATATTCACCAAATTGCTAGCCTCTAACTTCTTAAAAGGTAATATTCTTTGTAAAAGTGTTGCCAACTGTTGACGCTAGAAGCTAAAACTAGCGGACGATACAAATTGTGGTCTTAATAACCCAAGCGCTGTCTTTCCCTCGAAAGAGAAGCCAACTAGCGGTAGCAACTAACTTTGCGTCTATTGGTCATAATAGCCCTTTAGGGAATGGGTATAGCAGAGCAATCTACGCAGGCCCGGCAGCCATTTTTTTACTCACATACTCTGATCTGACGCACATTTTATCATTTATTGCTTTATTCATGGTCAGAGTATATCATTGAACTGGTGGCTCCATCTATTAGATTCAATATGAAGTATTCACACTGGCTAAAAGTACACTGGTTCATTGATAGATGGCGCGACGATCTGCACCAGGGAGTGGGTTAAAGTGAAACAACAAATTAACTAAATACAACCACAATTATTAATAATGTGGCTTCATTTAAAGACCAGAACTTTCATCTTCTGGAAACTCTGGGCTAAGACTTGTTTGTCGAAAAGCACTAAATTAGGATCGGTTATTATTTGATACCTTTAAGAACAGAGTTTGACACCCTTAAAAAGTTATAATTGATCGGAAGGATAAACTGATGAGTGAGTACCGTGGCGAGGTCCTTCTGACTCCAGTTCTTAGACTGGCGCCCTTGCTGGATGAGCTTGCCCAGGTCTAGAGGAACCTTGTCGTGCTTCAACTCCTCCGTCTCGCGGTCCAACTTGGCGGTGTTCTTGGTCGTCAGGTGTTGCTTGTTCGTGGCCGCGCCCCCTGGAAAACAATGCTATACTTCACCCTGAATCACACAGTCTAAGGTGTCACTCTTGCTATGGCTCGGACTGACAATGACATCTGGATATAATGAGGGGGGTTTTCCTAAATGGTTTCCCACTCTTTCTTTGTGCAAATGTTGGTACGCTTCATCTGATCCAACCTTTAACATCCCCAGCAGCTGAGAATAGTTAGTACACAAGCATAAAGAGCGGCGCTAAAAATATAGTGCAAGCAATTAAGTTCTTCAAAGTAATGTTTCCTCTAAGTTATACTGCAATATGCGAATCTGCGGATATCCCAAATGGTTGGTATTACGTAGACAGCTCTGAAGCTACTCAATACTCAAGTGTTTCTGCTCTCACATTTTGGGTCAGTTTTATAACCAGAGTATACTTCCATTACTTGTCGAGGAGACAGATACATCTGAGTTGTTCCACCAACATTCCGACTTTCAGAAACATAAACAAGTTCTAGCAGGGATGTTGCCTCTAGGGTGCTATCCTAGTGCTGCCTGTCAGAGAGAGCAGCAGAACTACTCTAGTTCCTCCGTGACATCGACTGAACCACAAGCTACAATGCTTACATTTAGACTGTGTGTCCACAGCTACCCCCTGGCGCCGAGCTGCGTTCACCGCCTGCAACAGAATAAACACATGTCCTGTTTGGAAACTGTCCCAGATGTAAATCTTCCTTTTAGTACTCCATCCATGGAAAAATCACGTGTTTTCAGAAATAATTTCAAACTAATAAGCTTCAAAACTTTTTTCTCTAACAGACCAACTCTGCCGTATTTGAAGGATTATGTGACAAGCTGGCGCCCTCTATCCAATAGGAAGCTAACCTTCACAACATCAGGCTGCCAGGAGTTCTCCTATTGGTTAGTTTTAACACTGGTGACAAGGGGTCCAAGAAGCAAGGGGTAGGTCATATATAAGCAGCTTGTGCGTATGAATACACACAGTTAGTTTTAACACTGGTGACAAGGGGTCCAAGAAGCAAGGAGTATGTCATATATAAGCAGCTTGTGCGTATGAATACACACAGTTAGTTTTAACACTGGTGACAAGGGGTCCAAGAAGCAAGGAGTATGTCATATATAAGCAGCTTATGCGTATGAATACACACAATTAGTTTTAACACTGGTGACAAGGGGTCCAAGAAGCAAGGAGTATGTCATATATAAGCAGCTTGTGCGTATGAATACACACA
>CABFOV010007741.1:13922-24806 GCA_902141375.1 Timema poppense
TCCTCACATTCACAAGATGTCTTGTCAGAGGTGAAGGAAGGGTTTGGTAATCAGATAAATCTGTGCCGGGACCGAGGATTGAACCCCAGCCACCAGTATAGAAGTCTGACACCTTACCCCTAAACCGCCAGGTCACCTAAAAAAGGTGAAAGCTGGTCAACTGGTCAAAAGTGAAAACTTAGGTGGGACCACTCAGGATTATACAAACTTTATTTATTAAGGTTTATTTTACATGAATTGATTTCTGATTTAGAACTTTTTAAAAAAAAGTGAACCACAAACATATGTCAAGAACTGAAAGGTTTTTAAAATTTTAAAATATTTAAAAAAACTCGACATACAAAAGAGAGGTTATTTTAACTCTAGCCTTATTATTAGTATAATAAATGTATTTACAATCTTACCCTGGCCTCAACAGAGCCTCGCCAGCCACAGCCTTTTCTTTGTAAGTTGTTGTCAGAATACTCTTTCACAGTCTTGTTGTAGAGAGCAAGTCAATCTCATCTTTAAGTTGTTGTCAGAATACGCTTTCACAGTCTTGTTGTAGAGAGCAAGTCTTATTCTCAATCTCATCTTTAAGTTTGTCGATTCTTTCATAATTCAGTAATGGAATTGTGAAGGAGGAATAAGTTGTATTTAAATAAATCAAAATAAAGTAGCACCATCAAGCAATAGATACGCACTATATCCTGTATAAAACTAGACTGAGATCACGGTCCTGACCAAGCTCAATCTGGTGAGCAACTACAGAACTATCGCAGGCGTACGCTGCCCCATTTAAGCACATCTTGGTCGTAAGATAAAGAGGCGGTCACAATCTTACGACCCTCCAAAACTCTTTTTTAACTGATATTTTATTTATTTGATGTATTTAAGATGCATTTGCTTAACCGAATGATAATATCAACAAACGAGATTTTCTATGTGCAAGAGCGAAAGGGCTTACCAATTTTGCTGGGAAAGGTATTTTCATTACCTTACTAGTTTATTTTACATACCACAACCAACAAGGGACCGACGGCTTTACTTACCCTCCGAAGGAAGTTGTGCTACGGATTTTTATCACTCAAGAAAAATTCGTTGTCCTTAACTGGGTTTGAACCCACAATCAATGGTTTCTGAGGTGTGCACTTTAACCCAAGACGACCGAAATCGACTTTTTCAATCGCGGAAACACAATTTTGTCATTTTCGTTGCCCTATACACGCTCAGACTTATTGAACACATCGTAACAACTAAAAAAATGTTTGGACAATTTGTTGATTGTATTCACATACCCTAAATGAAAAAGGAAGATAATTTTTTATTATTATGATCATTAATATGCCTAAATCATGTGTTTGTTTGTTAAATGGTATACCACTGTTATTATTGTAAGATACTGCGGAGGGTAGAGCTATTTATTTTTGACAAGAGCCTCTACGTCCCAATTAGGTATTACTTGTGATTTAGTCAAGTTGCAGCCCATTACAGCGTGACCATGTAGAGATTGCTTGTCGTGTTGAGCTCGGCTGCTGAGGACGGGGAGATCGAGGTTCGAATCTCGGTCGGGTGAACTGAGGGTGGTTTTTCCTAAATGGTTTTCCACTCTCCCTCCACGCAAATGCGGGTTTACTTCCTTTAATTAAACCATTCCAATTCCTAATCCATTAGAGTGGTTAGTACTTAAAGCGTATAACCCGAACGGGTAGTAAGACGCGGTGCTAAATATTATTATTATTACTATTATTATTAGTGATTGCTCTAAAGTCAGCATTAAAAAAAAACCCACCACGTTTTATCTCCTGTTCAGGTTATTCATATATATGATAATTACTCTAATAAGATAAGGATGATGAAGCATTTTAGAAGTAATATACCCGCAATTACATGGAAGAAGAGTGGGAAATCATTTAGGATAAAAACAGCCTCAGTAGACCCTTCTGGGATTCGAACCATGATATCCCCGCCATAAGTAGGCCAAGCTAGCATGGAAGTTCTGCCTCTATTGGTTTCTCAATAGGTGGCCCGCGGGTCAAATGCGGCCCGCGAGGAATGTAAGTCTGGCCCGGGGTAAATAATTAAACTAGTTAAAAAGGTAAATAACTAAACCAAAAAGTATATTTAATCCAACAACACTGTTTTACACCGTAAGTATATCTTAAAGGTGACCTGGCGGCCTAGCGGTAAGGTGTCAGACTTCTGTGCTGGCGGCCGGGGTTCAATCCTCGGTCCCGGTACAGATTTATCTGATTACCAAACCCTTCCTTCACCTCTGACAATACATCTTGTGAATGTGGGGAATGCCAGGACTCCACCGTGGTTCGGATTCCACGTTAAACTGTAGGTCCTCCATTTCATCTCACAATCACCCTACCATTACACATTAGCGTAAGTGCGTATAACCCGAACGGGTAGTAAGACGTGGTGCTAATAATAATAATAATAATAATATATCTTAAAATAAAACTAAATTTTATAATACAAGGTGTACTTAGTGTTCGTTTTAAGTATATGTAAATTTAACAAATTAAGTTTTCACACCCTGTGGTCCAATTCACGAAAGAAAAAAAATGTGGTCCTTGGTGAGAAGTAATTGAGAGCCACTGACTTCCAATTGGCCACTAAAGAGGTTAAGTCCTTTTAACTTTGTCCATAAGTTTGCAGAACTGTCAGAAAGGTATATTTATAAATTATCTGAATACAGGTGATACTTACAATAAGTAAATAAAGAAAGTGAGTCATTAACGAAGAAGGAGAATTAAAGTATCCCAGGTACAGAGCCTTGCGGTACACCAGTTTTAAACACGGTTTGGGAGTAACAGTGTTTTATGTCACAACAAACGTAATTTATTTACATAAAAATTTGTATCAGATTTAACGTAAAATACGAATTATTTAGGTTTATTAATGATTGATTATTTAAAACCCTAAGTATTAAGATCTAAAAAATTATAGTTTTGTGTTAAAGCCAAGCCCGTATTAAGGCATGTGCCAAATGTGTCATGCACAAGGACCCCCGAGGTTATGGGCCCTCGTTCCGCAAACGCAAATAAATCACTTTAACTTGTCATATTTATTTTGTATTAATATTATATTTCAATATTTCATTATTTTTATGTTTTTGGTAAAATTTATCACAAACTAAACTCTAAATTCCTTAATCGAATCCCTGTATATTAATCTGTTGTTGCCAATATGCGCCGCTAAGGGCGCTGGTAGCCTGGTATTACGTGAAGTCCAGCATTCCGTGCTTATGAATTAACCAAACCTTTGCTTTTGGCAAACCGGAAATACTACATATCTGCTGATGGCACAGTTGACTTTGGACAGAAAAATAAACATTTATTTTATATTGACAATAATTTCTGAGTTAAAATAGTAAAATACTTAGTAGAGGCCCCTTCAAAAGTTTTAATTCGTGCCTGGGTTTAGCATAATATTTATCTTCAAATGTACTATTATTTCTATCATCAGAAAACCACGAATATTAATTCTCTTTAAAACGATCTTTGTTTCTCGGGAATCTTTTTGCAGTGTCGTGCGTTTACTTCCGTCTATTTTTCACGAGGAAAAGTAAACATTTAAATAGAGGGTGGGTCGGAAATAATTAGACGAGCCATGCTGAGAAAAGTGACGGACAACGTGCTGGGGTTTTTCTGACGTCCGGTAGAGCTCACTTGAGTGACATCATCTTCAAAAAGTTGAACATGTAGATTATGTAGTTTGCTTTTTAAAGTGTTAATTTTCAAGTTAATAATCGTCTAATAGTTTCGACCCCATGGGGCCCCGGACTGTGTCAATGTTAGCAGATGGACGCAACATCCTGCCTTACCTATTGCGTGTGGACCTTGGGAGGTAAACTAGGGCATACCGGTTTCCCACGAGCTTATATCAGGTACCGTGATTAGCTGTTGATGTCGCTAGTGAGAACGCATGAAGCGCTCATGTGGCAACATTTCAAAGCTCCAAAGTTATTACAGCTGTTTGTAATCGTATGGATATGTGTCAGATATATTTATACATTAATAATGATTGGATATATTTTTCGAAAATAAAAATTAATTGTACTTGTGATTCTCATCAATCATTTAAGAAAGTATTAGCGTTTTATAAGCAGAATATAACTTTTCATAATAGACAGAGTAAAAACGTAGGGTTTTCAAAACATGTTTGGATTAGGTAACCTTTAATACTTTTTTTTAGCACCGTGTCTTACTACCCGTTTGGGTTAGACGCCTATGTACTAGTTACGCTAGTGATATTAGGGATGAGGAAGATTATATATATACATCTATAGGATGTGTATATATATATACATATATAGGATGTATATATATATATATATAGATTAGACTACTGATGACGGGGAGATCGGGATTCGAATCTTGGTCGGGTGTACTGAGGGTGGTTTTTCCAAAATAGTTTTCCATTTTCCCCTCACGCGAATGCGTGTACACATCCTATATATGGATGTGTATATATATAGGATGTGTACACGCATTCGCGTGAGGGGAAAATTGATTTTTTTGTTGTTGAAAAATCACCCTCAGTACACCCGACCAAGATTCGAACCCCGATCTCCCCGTCATCAGTAGTCTAATCTACTGCGAGAGTAGCGCGTTAGACCATGCGTCAACCGAGGCGGGTGATCTTGAATAACGAAGATGTTAAAGAAATGGTACACAATTATTTTTTAATGGCTTAATATATAAACAGTAGCAAATTCTCATGGCAGCTTATATACAAAATAAGCTTGGTAGGATTTTGGTAGGAAGAATGTATTAAGAAATTAATAACTTTTTTTTTGTTGTCAACAGTGATAACATCTTACCATATTTGTGTGTTGTTTTATAGGTGTTGATAATATTGATCAAAAGTGACAGTTGAAGATGACATGGCTTGACGTATGAATAAGTATAGTAACTTTTCTAACTAACAGATAAGGTTTTACCTACAGTACAATTTTCATAATAGCGGCCTTAATATGAACGCTAGAAATGATATTAGATATAATTTCATGTATTCATAAGTACAATCATGTGCTATAGCTGTCACTTTTTATATACATTATTAATACCTATAAAATAACACTAATTATATAATAAAATACCATCAATGTTGGCAGAATTTTTTTAAACTTTCATTAAGGTCCTTTCTATTAAAATTGAACTGTATAGAAATTGGACTCTAGCTATCGTGGCTCTAGAAATTTCGGAACTGAATGGAAACTAAAATATGACGTTGTTGATTGTACTAGATTTAAATGATTAACGTGTAAATTAATAACAGACTATCAACATAATATATCACTTGAAGGCCTACAATAAATGGGGAAAAACAATAGATTGTCAAGTAAAACGAAAACATTAATAGAACTAAATGGTACAGGACGAAGATAGAAATCCCACGTAATTTAAGAAATCTTTTATATTTTTATAAACATTCTCAAAAATATGTAGGCGAAAATTATGAGCAGGTTTCTGACGAGTTAAAAAGTTTAAATTCTGAGTTTAAAAAATATCAATTACGATTTACGAGAAATTTTTTACTTTTGAGATTAAAATAAAAGATCTATATCCATCCTCCCTCTATAAAATAAAGTCTTGTGTTTATATGATCACAACAGAACATTTTAAGATAATGTGGAATTGTTTTATTATCACACAATTTTCAAAAACAATTTAAAATGTTTAACTGGTCAGAACCTTCACCTATATTTTGGTGAGAACAATATTAAAAATATATCTAATATCTTTAAAAAATGATCGGAGATTTCTAGGCCTTTGTAACTCTTTTCAGTGTTCACGCACACAGCCCCCTTAATGGTTGTGGTTTGCGTGCAAGTAATTATTCATTAATGTATGTAATTCGAAGGTAAACATATACATTTTTGAAGGACATTCAAGACCACTTGCTAATTAGATAACCAGTGATCCAGAAAAGCCCACATGGTCAAACACTAATGTGAGATAAATTTACTAAAACAAATTACAGAAAACGCACAGAATCATGCCTCATGATCTGTTAGTAAAACTCACATAATTAGGGAGAAAAATAAAAATAAAAATTAATATTGCTGAATATATAAATGGCCTGAGGATTCGTTGGGCTGTTTACGTGACACCACCTATACGCAAATGTTGGCGCTACCTTTATGAACATTTATGTAAAAAACTACAAAAAACTACTAAAATCAGTGGGTAAATTTGGACAAATTACAAGCTGATACTACCAAACAAAACTATAGAAATTTTCTATTATAAACTATTGGAAAATATTACACAAATAAACTATTGAAAAATACTACAGATATAAATTATTGAAAAATACTACACAAATAATCTATTGAAAAATACTACACAAATAAACTATTAAATAATACTATACAAATAAACTATTAAAAATACAACACAAATAAACTTAAAAAATACTACACAAATAAACTATTGAAAAATATTACACAAATAAACAGACCAGAATCAACGCACAGAAATGCACCTGCACTAGCATGCAGTGAATTGGATAACCAGTTTCATAGATTAACAAAAAAATATGTCAACGGGAATCCGACAATGAAAGAGCATTGTGACTGATGAGGATCAAAACTTAATTGATCCTTTCTCTAAAATAATACACAGCGAAACATAAGAACTAATAGAGGGATGCAAAAGGAATGGATCTATGTAAGCATCATGGTAGCAGAAATACTGTCCGGCATCCACACGTTGCGGCTGGCACATATTTATTAGCACCACGTCTTACTACCTGTTCAGGTTATACGCCTATGTGCTAATTAAGCTAATGGATTAGGGATGAGGTAGGTGTAGTTTATATGAAGTGCACTTGCATTTGCATGGAGTGAGAGAGAGTGGAAACCATTTAGGATAAACCACCTCCAGTGCAACCGACCGGGTTTTAACCCTGATCTCTCATTCCGAGACAATCTTTATCTAGCACGAGGCAGTGCCTTAGACCATGTGGCCACCGAGGCTGGTCCGGCACATGCTGATTGTGCGGTTGGGGGCGTGCATGTTGTCACTCTGGCTTCTCTCACATTCGGGGGGCGGTTTCAACCACCAGGTCTCTTACATCAATCCTATTTTGGACCTAAGGCTAAGGTTGTTTATTTAAATGATGAACATATATACAGTAACCTCATAGTTTCTTTGGTGCTGACTGACGGCTCACAGCTGACTTCTGATAGTCAACATTTAGGTATATACCTGAATTTTGACCGTCAGAAGTGACAGCTGCTAAACATATGTTTTTTGCAGATCATATGGTTTGGCGTAGGGATACATAATTTGGTCTGGTAACTTTTCAAAGCTTTTAGATGTCAGCTGTCAGTCAGCACCAAAGAAGCCATGGGGCTACTGTCTAGGTCCAAACTGTATCATCATCAAGGATCAACAATTAAATAATGTGAATTTTCCTTTTTTCCTTTTAATAAAAACCGTCCAAATTAATATATTGATTCAGGGAGAGTTCAAATCCATATGTTTATCTGAGCATTGTTTCCTGTCTCCGGCAGGTTCAGACTAGTAAATTGACATAATCTTCCTCATCTCTTTCATATTTCTTCCTACTCCATTCTTCTAATCCTGCTCGCGCTCCCTCTGTTAGTTGCTCTTAACGCCTCTTTCTTATTCTTCTTCCCGTATCTTTTATCTCCAACATTTCCTTGATATGTCCATACCCCCTAATTCAGTCTCTGTACATCCGTCTGCTCTTTCCCCTACCTGGTGGAACCCAACAACCCACTTGATTAGTTTGGATAAATTTAGATACAATTAACAATGCATATCCACAAATAATGATAATTAAAATCAAAATATAAACGGTTAAAGTGTACCTATGAATGTTGATTACAATGTAAAAAAAACTACTGCTCTTTTAAATAGGTCACATGGGTATTTATATGTATAAAAACATCTTATTTTAATTTATTTCCATCCTGCTGAATTTGAACGAAAATAATTAATTTTATTATAATCTAAGATAGAGGTGCTGTTTTGATTCTCTGTTCTTAATCATAAATGATGTAATTTTATTTTAATTTGGTTAGAGAAAATTATAACTAATCGGCCTCGCAGTCTAGTAATCAGCGTCCCTGGTCACTGACTGTTGGTTCAGGGTTCGATTCCTTGTGGATACCTTAGGGATTTCTCTCTAAAATTGGAACTTTGTCACAAAACAAGTAAAGCATTGGTATTACAATGATTGTATGCTAAAGTAGTTTTATAAAAATATTCTTAAATAGGTGTTCATTACCGGTATTTCCAAACTATTAAATAAAAAAGTTATTTAGTTGGTCTATTAATTAATCATAGGGCGCTGTGTTAAAAGAGGTTTTATAATTAGAAAATTGTTAGTCCTTTGCAAAAACTTTTTATTTTTTGTGAAAAAAAAAGAAGGTTAAGATGTCGTCACTTCATATAGTTTCAATGTTAGATTTTAACTAATGTGAACATTTACACGGAATCTCAGTACTTAACCCTAGTGAATAATGTTTTTGAATAACTCGTTAAGAAAAAAGTTTTCAAAATTTTAGTAGCCTATTATTTGATTCACAGCTGTTTTACGAGTGTAGTAATAATATTTATTTAGGGAATTTTTTTTTATTTTGAAGAAAAAAAAGAAAAGTGGATTAAATTTGCAGGTTTTATGTTCTCTACCAGGTGTATTTTACTCTATACACTTTTCTAATTCCTCTAAATTCAAGCTTCCCTTAACACACTAGTTCACCATAGTAAAATAAGTGCAATGATTTAACTTATTTAATATTCTAACCTATAAACTTAATTTAGAGCAAAAAACATGAAATTATTTAAACAAGATATATATGTATATATTTATATAACAATTTGTTATTACTATATTAAGTGGTGGTGGTGGTGGTAGTACAGTAGCCCCATGGCTTCTTTGGTGCTGACTGACAGCTCACAGCTGACTTCTGATAATCAACATTTAGGTATAATACCTAAACTTTGATCATCAGAAGTGACAGCTGCTAAACACATGTTTTTGCAGAACATCTGATTCGGAGTAGGGATACGTAATTTGGTCTGGTAACTTTTCAAAGCCGTCAGAAGTCAGCTGTGAGCTGTCAGTCAGCACCAAAGAAGCCACGGGGCTACTGTAGCTTTCTATACTCTACAAAATTGCGAAAACATGTACTCACTCTGATTTTTGGCTAGCCTTTATTACGTGAACTCGATGCAGTAAAAGGCAGTTTTTAACGTCGTAAAGTAATACATAATTTAGGCCTAATTCCTATTAATAGGCTTATCAGTAGAGATGGGTCGAATCATTTATTTCTCAAATCCAAATAGTAAATTTTCTTTTGCATATTAAATCCAAATTCAAAATCAAGCCTGTAAAGTCATCAAATAAACCCAGCCATAAAAATATTTACCATGTAAGTAACAAGTTTTATTTTATTTTAACTTTTGAATATTGATAAACTATTTTAAAAATCAGCATTGAGCTTTCATTGTAATGTATGGTAATAATATTAATTACATTTCCTAACAGGCCTAGAACTATTATTTTATGACAGTGAAAATTACCTTTTATGTCACCATTTTTGCGTACCGTTAAAAACTGTGTGAAAATATACCTAAGCACCTTGACAAATAATAACTACGCTGTATTTTGGCTAATAAGTTGTATCAAATTGTTACCATATAACTGCCTCAACACAATCACAAGGTAACGGCGAGTCCAATGATAGGACCTACTATAATTTATATTGATTCAAAATTATTTTATTTTTACAACATTTAAACTAAGTGATTTCACATCATTGTTTGTTTGAAAAGTTTTATTTAATTGATATGAATTGACTTAGCCAGCCGTAGACGCAACGCTAGGTATGTTGAGGTTGTGTAAGTAGCCTACATAATAATATATAAGGTAATAATATATTATTTGAACTTGTAAAATACATGTTTCGGGTTTAGTATGTCTTAACTGTTCCATTTTAAGCCATTTCTTTCTTAAAGTATTAAAAATATTGATATTAACCTTACATTATTCCAAACATTAAAACAAGCAGGGTGACATGGGGGTCTAGGTGTAAGGTGTCAGACTTCTGTGCTGGCGGCCGGGGTTTAATCCTCGGTCCCGGCATTGATTTTATCTGATTACCAAACCCTTCCTTCACCTCTGACAAGATATGGGGGGAATGCCAGGCCTCCACCGTGGTTCGGATTCCACGTTAAACTGTAGGTCCTCCATTTCATCTCACAGCCACCCTACCATTACACATTAGTGTAAGTGCGTATAACCCGAACGGGTAGTAAGACGTGGTGCTAATTATAATAATAAAACAAGCAGAATCGATTTGAACCTAAAAAAGAAGCAAAAATTAAAAAAAACTTTTGGATTAAATAGGAAAAATTTCCAATCACCAAAGCGACGGATATCTTTCGGCCGTTCTAGAACTATTTTGACACATTACACTAAGCCCCAAACATAATTTTTACCGCCATTATGAAGGCGTAAAAACCGTCTTTGACGAACACAAATCAACTTTATTTCATAGTAAATCTAACTTAAAACAATTTAACTAGATGTAAGTGATCACAAGTATCCAAAATGACCCAAATATAGACGAAGTAAAACATTGAAATAACACAAGTTTCTATTAATTATTATGACACTTATCCAGCCGAGCCTAACTTAACATGTCATTATTATGACAGATTATAAACCCAGCTTAACCTAACCTTTCATGTGTGAATAAATATAATTTATAATCTACATTAATATTATAAAGAGGAAAGATTTGTTTTTTTGTTTTTAATGGATAAACTCAAAAACTACTGGACCGATTTTAAAAATTCTTTCACCAATATAAAGCTATATTATCAGCGAGTAACATAGGCTATATTTTATTTT
>CABFOV010007742.1:0-16107 GCA_902141375.1 Timema poppense
GCTGCGACTGAGCAGGACAGCTCTGGGCCAAACAGAGACGGGCAAGATGGTCAACCTTCTTTCTAACGACGTGAACCGTTTCGAGCAGCTCACCTACTTCTTGCATTACTTGTGGGTGCTCCCGATACAGACCATCATCATCATAGCCATCATCTGGCAATGGGTGGGCGTCTCCGCTGCCATCGGTGTCGGCACCATATTCATGCAGACCATCCCGGTGCAATGTAAGCAAACCTCGCACTCACCTTGTCTATAAGCTCTATATCCGCAAGTTGCATAGTGGTCCATAAGAGATCGACTCAACACTAATAGATTGCTCTGCCCTGAGCCTTAAGTCCTTAGTACTTACCGCTCCGTAGAGTTTGACTCAACTTTAACTTTCTAGGGATTAGTAGATACGGACTGCTAAGGACTAACAATCACAGTAAAGTAAATATTGCGCGCGCATCAAAATAAACCACCAATGGCAACGATGCTATCGAAACAAATATAAAACGAATTGAAGTTTTACGAACCGGACAGTTTCAACATTTTCCAGAAAATTTAAAAACCTCGGGAAGTGTGGCATCTCAGAAACCGTTTTCTGAGAAATACAATGTTTTCAGAAAGAGTGGCGTCGATTTGGTGGTTAAATTTCCCATTAGTGTCCGTAATAGCGTCTGCTTCACAAATAATGTCTGCCTGTGACTTGTTCTAACCAATTTTCTTTCAAAGAGTTTAACTGAAGTAGTATCCGACTTTCTCATTGGCTGGCATGGTCACGTGATTAAGGATACGGACTATGTATACGTAATTTCCATTTCTAAGGACCATTGTGGACTCAAGGATTATACAGGTGCGAAGCATACAGACTATGTAGACAAGATTTTACCTGTAAGGTGCTCTGGCAAATTAACGTGCCACCAGCCGAGTTAATCGGTTCAGCCTTATACCGTTAAAAGTGCCATGAGCCGATCTAATCTGCTTTCCAGATTTGTAATGGTTCTTCCATTACTGGAATGATAGGATAGGAGTGTATTTATTATTTCACTAGAACTAGAAAAATCCCATGTTATAGAAAAGTAAAAATAATAGAACCTTAAAAAATCGCTTTAAAAACAACCATTTGGTGATTATCCTTGTACAACCTTGCAAAAATGTTGAAATAGCCTTGTCATTCTTTTCGCACACAAATCTATTATAGTCATGAGTAGTGGTTGAAATGACAGTTCTGGCTCACTTTCTCCCATAAGGTTAACATTGATCCACCTCCTTGAATGAGGTGGATCACTTTCTCCCATAAGGTTAACATTGATCCACCTCCTTGAATGAGGTGGATCACTTTCTCCCATAAGAATGGCATTGATCAGTGGCGGGTCAGGAACAAATATTTTGAGAGGGGAGAAGGCGGGACGAGGAGCCAAACCAGGAGTTTATAAAATAGTTACACCATTAATTTGATAAAACTTTTATAAATCACTAACATTTTATTATAATATCACTACTTATTGGGTGTTACTTGTTTAGCCGTTTATTAAAACATTTCCCAGGAGGCACTGCGAGGAAGCGAGTAACGTCACCTCGTACCTACAACTAATTTTGACTAAACTATTTAATTTAGATAAAGACGTGCTGTTTCACCTGATGAAATCAGGCTATGATACTCACAAACACTCGAGCTTTTTACATAATAAAAATATTTATTACAAAGGTTAATACACAAAGTTCCTTTTCAATATACTTAAGTACAAAACCTAAATGGTGATTTTTTCTATGTCTCCATTGGTGAACACATTTGTCTTATTTTGTAGTGACCGTATGCAAGGGTGTCGCATCCATTATCTAAAATATAGCGTTTGTCATCTCCGGGGGAAAGTGCAAGTTTATTCAAGGAGAAACTGTACAATTGATGTTTTTAACTTCTTATCATAGACATATTGGCGTAGTGTAAGAACACCTGCTTTAAACATTTTTTATAATGGGCATGTTTAATTTTCTTTTTGAGAGCTGTTTTTGACAACCCTTTACCTAATTTTTTCTCCTCAAGACACTCCTTTCGAATGGAGTAAAGCCTCGGTTGAAGTCCCACTAACTCTCGAATACACTCTCCATTCATCTCATCTTTAATTTTACCTAGAGCTTTTTACTGCACGTGCTGTATAAAACATGTGTTTCTGGATAATATGAATTGTCGAATTTGTCCATATTATCAAACATATCTACATACACATTTTCTGTTTTCAGTTCGTAGCAGAGGGAGTCTGTGTCTGTGAATAAGAGCTTTGCGTTTTGTCCATATGTTCTCTTAACATAATTATAATGAAAGTTATACATGATAACCTTGCTTATATCTAAGATTGCAAAGCCTGCATAGATAGGCTTATTCAAAAGTATACTTTTTTTCTCATGTGAACCCCAACTAACTCTTCCGTGAAGATTGTATAAGCAAGAAATGCTGGTGAAGCAATACGCTTCTTCAGCTCGTTTTCATTATTTAGTAATTGAACATTTACACGTTATCTTTTATTCTCCGTCGACTTCCCAAATACTGCATTGTTCACGAGTTTGAAAAAAGTCCTTTTCAAATCCATTTACTGCATTTTTTCGCTGGGAAGTATTAAAATCGATATATGGCTTCAGCCAAGCGCTCTTATTGAAAGTTAGGACTCGGTGTATCTTTTGAAGCTTCATACCCAAGGAAATATACAGTTTAAATTATGGTAGTGTACTACATAGTTTTGTTTGCCGTTTAGGCTAGCTTTTCTGTTTTCCCGCCGGTTGGGGAGTTCAGCTTGGATTGTATATACTTAGATAATGGGGTTAAATATGGGATTATAGCCCATATCCTTTCTAAAACATCTCGCTAACGTCATCTTTCAACCGGTAGTTGACTTTGATTGGTTGAGTCAACTGTTTTTTTGATTACCAGACTTTTTTCCATTTACAGCCATTTTAAAACCATATATATGTGTTCAGAGCTACTCTCGTGTAATCTTAGTCTAATACTAAGTTTTTTCCAGTTTTATAGCCACTCTGCGCAACAGTTTTCGTAGTTGACGAGAACATTCTACATGTGAAATAGAATACTTTCTCACTACCTTCACTACTCTCTCTTCCCATTGGGTTTGCCAGACAATACCCTGAGCGTAGTTCTAGATTATTCCATTTTACTGCATTTCCTGCCCACCTTAACCTGTGAGATTTTACCAACCTAACAATTCCTGGTGTTGAGTACAAGATATGCAACTCATTATTAGGTAAACTCCTCCCCTCTACACCGTCACCTTAACATAAATAGACTCAAACAAACGCTGACTTAACTTGCAATATTATAGTCCTTGTACCATCCGTTCACCCTGAAGGGTATCGAGCTTACCTTAAAACATTCCATTATGGCACAACTTATAAGACATTAGCCACACATTGCGTCAAAGTAATACGTATTGTTTTGTTCCAGTGTTTATCAGTAAGTTCACTTCCAAATTGCGTATGAAAATAGCAACAAGAACTGATGAGAGAGTCCGGATGATGAGTGAGATCATCTCCGGAATACAAGTCATCAAGATGTACGCCTGGGAGAAACCTTTCGAGAAGATGGTGGCCTTGGCTAGAAGGTGAACAACTCAAGATTATTAGACCGACTAAAATACACTTTGGATTTAATGAAAACCCACCATTAGGAGCTCATTGTTCCTGAAAGGATGCAGCTTCCATGTGGGATAAAGCGTCCAACATAAAACAAAAACATCTGTAATCTCGAGATAGTAAAGATGATCCTACTCTAAGAGTAAAATGTTGTATGCAGTTTAATATCTGCCACTATCTACTAACTTTCCCCCCCGTGTCTTCAACAGGACCGAGATCAATGTTATCCGGAAGGCTTCTTATCTTCGCGGGTTGAATTTGTCTTTCATGGTGTTTGCTGAAAGGACAACTTTATTTGTCACCTTGGCCTCCTTTGTGCTAATGGGGAACCACATCACAGCAGAGAAGGTATATTAGTTGTCACCCTCGCTTCCTTTGTGCTAATGGGGAACCACATCAGAGCAGAGAAGGTAAATTAGTTGTCACCTTGGCTTCCTTTGTGTCCATGCGGAACCACATCACAGCAGAGAAGGTATATTAGTTGTTACACTGACCTCCTTTGTATTAATGTAAAGCCAACTCACAGCAGAGAAGGTCACCTTCTCTTCCTACATGATCATGAGGAACCGACCACAGTTCTTGCTGACTTGTTCCAGGTGTTTTCTATCGCCCAGTATTGCAACATCCTGAACATGACAATGGCAGTCGCCTCGCCCATCGCTATGCAGATGATAGCAGAGACCAAGGTCTCCATTAAGAGGTTGGAGGTAAATCTGTCCATGTCGTCTAGCATTTGATCAGTAGGTTGGGAACCCATTGCTATTACAACCTGTTGGCTACATTAGGTTTGGTACTTTACACAATCTGCTCTCCTATCCTTTTTTTTTCAGGCAAACTCTGAAACATTAACCCTCTCTTCTTAATCTAAGAGATTATTTAGTCTAAACCGCACCAAAATACATGCTCATATCATTCGTTCAACAGAAGTTTCTGCTGCAAGAAGAGTTCCAAGTCGCGCCTCTGACGCAGGGGTCCCAAGTAGAGAAAGTAGGCGTGACTTTGGACAGCGTTACAGCTCGGTGGTTACCCAGCAGCATCTCCGACACGCTCCACAAAGTGGCCTTGCGGGTGAATCCGGGGCAGCTCTGCGCGATCATCGGTCCTGTCGGATCCGGAAAGGTGACACACATACACACATTCATACGTTCGTTCTATCCAACCAGATCTAATATTAATATCATGATTGATGTTTTAAAGTTATTTCACATCAAAGACGCCATCGTATGCGTGTAGCTCAATTAGTAGGCGCACGCGTCGTTTGGGTTTGGGATTGTATTGTTCCTTCCACGCAGATTTTTTTTTATGGAGAAGCGCGGATAGAGCTGGGCTTGTTTCAACTAGTACCGAGCGGCCAACGCAGTTCTCTATGACTTCCCGTAGTTGGTCTAGAGCTCGTCACGTGACCACGCTCCAGTCCTGCTTTCAGTGAACGTGTGACTCCAGAGTAACTCTGTGAAACCTTGCAATCTGCAGAGCTCGCTGTTGCAAATCCTCCTGGGGGAGTTGCCGCTGTCCAGTGGTTCGATGTCTCTCAGAGGAGAAGTGTCGTACGCGTCTCAGGAGCCCTGGCTGTTTGTCGGCACGGTCAGACAGAACATCCTCTTTGGACAGCCCTACCAACCCAAGAGGTACAAGGAGGTGGTCCGCGTGTGCGCCCTCACCAGAGACTTCGAGCTGTTCCCTAACGGCGACAAGACCATTGTAGGGGAGAGAGGGGTGTCTTTGAGCGGGGGACAGAGGGCGAGAATCAATCTCGCGAGGTAACAAGCTTCAGTGGCCGAATGGTCTAAGGCGTCACTCTAGGTTTAGACTGACTTGCTGAGGATGAGGAGATCGGGGTTCGAATCCCAGTCGGGTTTAGCGAGGGTTATTTTTCCTAAATGTTCTCTCAAACTCCTTCCACGTAGATACGAATAGAGTACCTCAAAAATGCCTCCTTCCTCATCCTTACCACAATAGAGTAACTATTATAAATACGCGTATAACCTGAATGGGTAGTAAGACTTGGAGATAATTAATAAAGTTGCCGTTTGGTACATAATTAGGATGATCATCCCTTGCTCACACCAATCCTGGTCAGAAGAAACTCATAAGTATAAGTTTTAGAATTGTTTTAGATTCTTAAGTTTAACATATATTTTGATATTCATTAAATTGAAATATGACACCAGGACACAGGAATCAACCCAGGACCTTGGACTTAGTACGCCAATGCTCTAACTGCTATCCAGAAATCATCCTATGCCCAGGGTCTTTTTTAAATTTTAAAGAATACGATATCTAGATGTGGCTTTAACCGTAATTAACAAACACAATAGTTTTGCTGTTTAATCAAGCATTATATTTTATCTTGATTATGTTTTGAATACATCTATCTAATTAAATGGATTCCTGTTTATATTTCATGTTTACGAAACTACAACAGTTATTAATGTGATTATATAAATTAACTTCCTTTTTAATCAAGATAAAATTGGTTAGTTATTGTTAATATTAATATTTCGTTAAATTTAACATTTTATCCGTATAAAAGCGCGCAACAAATTTGAAACTCACACTCTATGTTCGAAACAACAGCTGTAAGATAGTTAAGATTTGAATCTTATGTTCTTTGGTGGACAAAGAGGTTTCTATTCTCTCAATATTAATTTAACATTGTTCCTGGTTACTAATGCCATAGAGCAGGAAAGTAGCATTGTATATAATTTCATTTATGATCTTTGGTGAGGTGTTTCTACAACAATGTGTATACCTATTTTTTCATTAACAAATCCTGCGAGTTTTTAGTAAATGTTTATTCAAAAATAAAAGAGGTAAAAAGTCTACGCGGTGCACCGTACTATTTATTTTATCATTATTATGGCTAGGAATTTCATTGGATATCATGGTAGGTTCTAACTATCGATTTTTTCAATTTAACTAATGCCAAATTAGTCAAATCCAACTGTATTTAGTTCTTTCAATAAGCTGCGAAACGTACAGTAATCCTTCATCTCTTGCGTTTATGTAGTTGCGTTGGCTTGTGTTCAGCCAATAAAAAAAACCCAATATGGATGGACTACTATAGTCAAATAATATGAAGTTATTTGGTTTATGACAAAAACGCTTGGAAATGTATAGTAATGAATACAGGATTTTCAATTAAAATCATGGGTATTTAACCATTTAAATATTTTTAAAATATTTATTTCTTATTTGAAAACATTAATATGAATTTGACTTTTATAGTCATCATTGATGTTTGTTACTATTGGTTGAAATTACGTTTTACGACTTTTCATTGTAGACAGTCTATTTTGTATTTAAGAGAAGCGTAATTATGAGTGTATTTGCGATTGCGTAGTTGCGAGTCCGACAAGCGGGTATGTTGGTTGTAGACGGGCTATTAGAAGCGTTTATCAATAGTTTTAACTGATAAGATAGTGTAACTAAGAAAACGCTAGTTATTTCCGACTTGGTTGATATTGTTGACTTGCAACCTCCTGCCATCTGTCACTACCTCTCCTATAGTAGATGTCCTGTACAACATGTGCTCTGTGTTGTATCGTCCAGGGCGGTGTACCGCGAGGCAGACATCTACCTCCTCGATGACCCCCTCTCGGCCGTGGACACACACGTGGGCAGACACCTGTTCGAAGAGTGTGTTGATACCTATCTGACCAAAAAGATACGTATCCTCGTGACGCATCAGCTCCAGTACCTCAAAGAAGCGGACCTGATCGTCATCCTGAACAACGTAAGGAACCAGGAGACGGTTGTGTGAGCTGAGGTTTGTAATGTCACCCGTTACCAACAGTTTGAACTCTCTTGGCTGATCCTGTTTCCAGGGACAGATCGAGACCCAAGGGACGTTCCAGCAGCTCCAGGAGAGTAAGTTTAACTTTGCTCAGCTGTTGACCAGTAGCGAGGAGGACGCAGACGAGGATGTGCCTCCAACCATGAGACAGTTGTCGTCTCAGCTCTCCAACCAGGTAACAGGCACTCTCTGACGGCCACAATTTGATGCGTGTAGGTCGGTACCGGGCCCGGGGTCCAGGCTACGACAAGCAGTTGTGTTGCTCTCAACATTGTATTCAGTAGGAGCCGAGAGAGGTGTCAAGTGACAGTGACCCGAGATCTCACAGACTCTCGTACTCCTGGAGGTAAGCGTGGAACTAGGCGCGAGACTAGCGGCCATGGGATGAACCTCAGAACTGCCCCCGGATCTGGTCCGAACGGGTGAGAGTGAGTGCCTGGAAAGGCATATGGGAAATTAGGGTCAGATAGTAATGGTGGATATGATCGCAAACACAGGAAGAAAAAAGAGTAGGGTTTGAGCAGGTGTTAGGGAAGGAAGGATGGAGATAGAGAGAAACGAGGAGGATAGAAGACTGTTGGAGTTATAGGCAAGAAATAAGATGAAAGTGGCAAACAGGTGATATAAGAAGGAAAGAGAAAGTCATAAGATTACTGGATACATTTGGGATGGGGAGCAAACATCAGTGATAGACCATTTTATCATGGATGAAGAAAGGAAAAGGCAAACCTTAAACATCAAGGTAATACCAAGTATGTTCACAGGTTGTTGGTGGCAGACATAAAGGTATGGGAATGTAGGAGAAAGGTAGTAAGACAAGAAGAAGATAAGGGTGTGGAGGCTAAAACATGAACAGGAAAGAGAGAAGTACCTAGGAAATGTGAGAAGCTTAATAACCTAGGATGAGATGCAAAGTGTAGAGGTTGAATGGGAAAGGTTTAAGAGCAGTCTGGCGGGAGCGGCAGAGGAGGTAAGTGGGAGGACAAGTGATAAGAGGAAGTTGATTGAAACATCTTGGTGGGACTACTGTGAAGGAAGCAGTGAAGGAGAAGAATACATAATTCAGAAGGAGTTTTAAGAATAGGACTAGTGAGGAAACAAGAAAGAAGTGAGTCATACCAGAAACCAGGAAGGATTGGGTGCAAAAATGGACGGAAATGCTGGAACGGGATGTGGAAGGAAGAAGGTGGTTTAGCCAAATAAGAAAGAGGAGGAAAGAGAAAAGATAAGAAGTAAGAATGATCTATGAAGAAGGAAGATCGTTGAAGACAGTAGAGGAAGAAAAGGAACTATGGATGAGATATTTTGAGAAAATGTTCAACCGGGAAGAGGAAAAGGGTGAGAGTGAAACAGAAGAGCAAGAAGAAATAGCAGAAGATGAGGAAAGAGGTCCCACACGGAAAGAGGTGGAAGATGAAACAAGGAAAAGGACCGTGTGTGGACGAAATGACTGTGGAAATAATAAGAGCAGCAGGTGAAGTAGGTATACAATGGTTATACAGGGCGCTGAGAGTGGCTTGGAAGGAGAACAAGATACCGGAAGAAGGAGTTATAATACCTATTTTCAAGAAAGGAGACAGGAAGGAGGAACAAATTATAGGGGAATAACACTGATATGCCACTGTTCAAAAATATACCAGAAGATACTGGAAAATAAAATAAAAAATTAAATTAAAGGAAGGTGGATAGAGATACAGCACAGATTTATGGAACAGAGATCTACACTAGACTTAATATCTGTCATACGACAGCTGATGGAACAGTGGCAATAGGCACTGCGTAACTGCAGCACCTGCTATTTCCACTTGATATTATCGATAACATTTAATATGAGTTCTTTTTTATTTAATTCTTCCTTCATATTTGTAGTACAATATGTATTCCTTAAGCTTAATGTCAGCACTTCAGTATCCATCCCCCAGTTTATGAAAAAGATACAAAAATCTTTGTATGGAACTGTGCGCTTCACAGTGCCAGTGATGTAGTGTTTGACTGTTGTGCGCAAGCACACATAGGAGGGAGTGGGGAGGAAGGCGGGACTGCCAGGTAGAAAGGGCACTGTTGCTCTCGCAGTGCCGGCTCTGGCGTGATGGTGGAAGGAATTTTTTTTACTCAACGTGTGCTGTGTTTAAAAACCGTGTACCATATTCTTGAATGTGATAAAGTGTAGAAGAGTGTAGAGTTAGACTATTATTCTGCTTCCAACTATTCTATTTGATTCTTTTTTTTCGGTTATTTTATTTAACAGAAAGACTAAATGCACTTGCACTACTTTCAATGGAGAAAAATTTCTTCAATTGTCATCCAGAGATCAAGAAGAAAATTATTGAACTTTTTGTGCAAATTAAAACAAGAAGAATGGATTTCATTTTTAAATGAATAGATCAAGCTTGAACTGTAACAATTTAAATTAAAGTAAGTAAATATATATATATATATAAAATATTTTATCAAGTTCCTGAATAAATTTTCTTTTTATACATGTTTTTTTTCCTTTTACACAATTTTAAAACAAAGGCTAAACATTTTTTGGAGCTGAACCCCCACTAATTTTAGCTACGAGCCGCCACTGCGATGTAAAGAAGGTATGAATATGGGAAAGACTTAGTAAAGGTATTTATGAATGTGGAGAAGGCAGATGATAGCGTGGATAGAAATAAAGTTTGGAAAGCCACGGAGGAGGCCGGAGTGGGAAGAGGAGTTGTAAAGAGAGTGGAAAGCACATATGAGGATACCAGGAGTTGTGTTAAGATGGAGTGGTTCCAAATAAAACATGGAGTGAAGCAGGGTAGTGACCTCTAATCACTACTATTTGTATTGGTAATGGAAACGGTCATCGAAAGAGTGGCGGGAAAACTCGGGGAGGAAAGAATGTAAGCCCTGATGTTTTCTTATGACTTGATGGTATAAAGGGAGAAGGAAGAGGAACTACAGGAATGGAATGAGGAAGTGAAAGAGTGGGGAGTAAAATGTATCACAGCAAAGTGTGAAGGGATGGTGGTGACAAGGAAGAGGGTAAGGTTGGATGGAGTAGAGCTGAGAAAAGAACAAAACGTAAAATATCTTGGAAGCATGATCGAGGAGAAAGGTGGAAGTAGAGAGGATCTAATGAGAAGAGGACATCAGGGAGAGTTCTTTTATATGTGTGTAAGAGACCTGCTAGGGAGAAGAGAAGTGCCCTTGAAGTGTAAGGAAGTGTTGTACAGGACGTACTTTGTACCTATTGTCACATATTATGCAGCAGAAACACGGACAGTGAATGTAAGAAAGACCAGGAAAGTGGAGGCCGTGAGAATTAAGTTATCAGGGGAAGAGTAGGGGTACGGGGAGTACATGAGATAGTAGAGGAAGCAAGAATGAGATGGTATGGTCATGTAATGAGGATGGAAAAAGAAAGGATGCCAAAGAAAATGTTGAAAATGAAGTATGTAGGGAAAAAAGCCCCCAAGGGAGTCCAAGACTAAGATGGGAGGAGCATATAACAGAAAGTGTTCAAGTGAGAGGAGAAGAATGGAAGAAATTAAATTAAATTTGGGAGGATAGAGGCAGATGGAGGCAATTTAAAAAAGTGAAAACAGTTGATGATGATGATGATGATGGGTGAGAGTAGTGTAAAGTCCAAGATGGTGCTGGAGGCAGTTGTCTTCATACCGTGGACACGAGAAGACGTTGGACTAGTGTTCAGACAGGATTCAGGACGAGTGTGAGGGTAGAGATGTCCCGGGGACTGAACCGTGGACCTCAGGAGGAGACAACCAGCACATCTCACACGTTACTGACAATAAGACTATCAAACCCGAGTACAACCTGTTCCTTCCAGGTCCGGTATATCAAACTCTGCCTACAATAAACCGCCACTCATTGTCTAACTCAGTTGATGACTTACTAAACACCGTGATCACCGCTCCCCTTTCCCAGCTGTCCTGACACTACGAGCTGCTACAAAAATGTGATTTTAAAAGATCTTACAGAATGATATTATAACTTTGACGTATGCGCTCGTGAAATAACTGGCTAAGGGAGGAATACCTAACTACTGACTCGACTGACACTGCTCACAACCCACCATACAGGGGGAACTGGCTAAGGGAGGAATACCTAACTACTGACTCGACTGACACTGCTCACAAATCCATCATACAGACTCGTACCCGCTACCCTGGGCACGACGGTTACCCTCTCGCACAAGTACCGGATGACGGGCAGAGTGTCTGCCTCTGAGTAGATGTTAATGTGTCAGCCGCGATAGTTATAGATCAGAACCCTTTATAGTTCATTCCGGCCCAGTTTCCGAGCACAACGGGGACAAGTTGTTATGAGTTGTCAAGCATTCTTTCCTGTTGTTTATTAACACATCACAACGAGTTAGATATCCCGGGTCTTTCAGACACGTAGTTGCAACAATGTTATGTTAGTTTTAAATAAACATCACAATCCATAACAGGAATAAAAAAAAAACACTTACATTTCTTGTTTGATTTCTATTTTCTCGAGAGTTACAATCTTTACAAACTAATTATCTGCAAATGCTTTTGAGAATCTGCCTCGGCATCTTGGGCGCCATTTTGACAATCGCTCAGCTACGACAATAGCACCTAAGGGCCCGTGGAATTTGCCTTTCTTTGCTTTAGGAGGTTGCAAATTATTATCTAGAACTGTAAAAAAAGGTATTTGTTAGGTTGGAGATATATCCCCATACATATTAATAAAGGAAATATAAAAACATTTTAGATACAAAATAATAAACAAATGGAGAGCACAATATGGGCTACACCAGTCAACTCCCATGGAGTAACAAAATAATCAAAAAGGAGCCAACAGAGACACAGGAGCTGGTGTCTACAGCATGTTACGACTGTTACAGAGTCTGGAGGAGCCGGAAGAGACGGAGGAGCCAACAGAGACACAGGAGCTGATGTCCAAGGGAAGTCTCAAGTCCACGGTGTACATGAACTATTTTAAGTCCGGGGGTGGCATCTATACCCTCCTCTTCCTGGTCGTGGTATTAGTGCTGGGTCAAATGGCAAGCAGTGGGGCGGACTACTGGGTCACCTTCTGGTGTGTATACATCGGCAGACCATTGGGTACAAACCTTGAGCAGATCATACCGCCCAAATCTTTTGAAACTAAGCTTGTTTGTTTAGTTGATTAGCTTATGCACTGCTCACAAACAGACATTAAAGCTAAAGCTTCGTTATTTACTCTAAGTACCACAAAGAATCAACAATAAGTATTGAAGTCAGTATCACCTTTCAGGACAAACCAAGAAGAACTTAGGAAGTACTACTCTGACCTTGAACTGGAGAAATCAGTGTTTGACTTGCACGAGAACTCAACTGAGCTCCCCTTGCAAGGAGTCTCAAACATTAGCGATGTTGGTCCCCAACCGACCAGGAACCTCAGCAGGAACCTGACCCAAGAGGTCATCTTCAGCACCGAGACTTCTTTGTACATCTACACTGTCTGTATCCTGGGGAGTGTGATCATCACCATCATCAGATCTGTGGTGTTCTTCAAGGTGTGCATGACGGCTTCTAGGAGGCTCCACAACACCATGTTCAGCAGCATTCTGCAGGGGACCATGAGGTTCTTTGATACCAACCCGTCAGGTAACACAACCTACACGCCATTCTGCAGGGGACCATGAGGTTCTTTGATACCAACTCGTCAGGTAACACAACCTATGTAACATTCTGCAGGGGACCATGAGGTTCTTTGATACCAACTCGTCAGGTAACACAACCTATGTAACATTCTGCAGGGGACCATGAGGTTCTTTGATACCAACTCGTCAGGTAACACAACCTATGTAACATTCTGCAGGGGACCATGAGGTTCTTTGATACCAACTCGTCAGGTAACACAACCTATGTAACATTCTGCAGGGGACCATGAGGTTCTTTGATACCAACTCGTCAGGTAACACAACCTATGTAACATTCTGCAGGGGACCATGAGGTTCTTTGATACCAACTCGTCAGGTAACACAACCTATGTAACATTCTGCAGGGGACCATGAGGTTCTTTGATACCAACTCGTCAGGTAACACAACCTATGTAACATTCTGCAGGGGACCATGAGGTTCTTTGATACCAACTCGTCAGGTAACACAACCTATGTAACATTCTGCAGGGGACCATGAGGTTCTTTGATACCAACCCGTCAGGTAACACAACCTATGTAACATTCTGCAGGGGACCATGAGGTTCTTTGATACCAACCCGTCAGGTAACACAACCTATGTAACATTCTGCAGGGGACCATGAGGTTCTTTGATACCAACTCGTCAGGTAACACAACCTATGTAACATTCTGCAGGGGACCATGAGGTTCTTTGATACCAACTCGTCAGGTAACACAACCTATGTAACATTCTGCAGGGGACCATGAGGTTCTTTGATACCAACCCGTCAGGTAACACAACCTATGTAACATTCTGCAGGGGACCATGAGGTTCTTTGATACCAACCCGTCAGGTAACACAACCTATGTAACATTCTGCAGGGGACCATGAGGTTCTTTGATACCAACCCGTCAGGTAACACAACCTACACGCCATTCTGCAGGGGACCGAGGTTCTTTGATACCAACCTGTCAGGTAACACAAACTATGCACCATTCTGCAGATGAGTTAGAAAAGAGAGTAAATTTCAAATAACACATCCATTGGGTAAATATAAAAAATGACACCCATACAAGAAATGAACCCTGACTGCGTGGCTTTACTCGCCGACCGTTGTGCTTTCTGGGGATCTTTGGTATTTCCTCCTTTCCAGTGTGTCATTCAACTTTATAAACCTTCTAGTAGTTAAGTACCTATAAGGATTTGAAAGAGCATTGCATTAGAACTTTTACTTCGACCTACATTATCAGTTTTACATTCAAACAAGCACGTCTTTTCAGATGGCATTCTGAAGAAAGTCTGTACAGTTAACTCTCGACTATCCGCGGTACGGGAGGGGATGAGTGCCACGGATAATCCGCACATTCAATTCAAACTAGTACTCAAACATCGCGATTGCGTTTATGTCACTTTAAACACTTTAAATCAATGAAGGCCTACAGTATACTCAAAATGGACACATCACTTAAAACGTCTGTATTAGTCTTCTGCTTCCGTTTTCCTTATTCTGCTATGTTTTTTCTGTAACATCAGCTTGTCAGGCAGGAGCGTGTCGCCATTCTGTTTCGGATAATTAAGCAGGTTATGAGTCCATTCCAGTGCAGTCCCTGGGGGGAGGGCGGGGATTGTGGCAGTTCGCGCCTCCCCCCAGGACCCAGATAGTTTTAATAAAAACTATAAGAGAGAGCCTTGAAGATGTGTTGAATGAATTCAATCTATATTTTTAGTCTAATAGGCGGCTAATTTCGACAATTTGCCAAGCGAAGAACACTCCAAATACCTTCTAGGTGCATCCAATTTTTTTACTTTGTTTACTGGAAAGTGTCTTATGACTACCATTTGGGTCGGAGGGCAAGCATATTTCTAAAAAAAACACGTTATTTTTTTAACCACCTAAAAAACCTCCTCTTCTCCGAAGTTTAATTCTGGCTACAACCTTGATTGATGGCCTGCCCCCCTCCATACTCCCACCCAAAAGTAAATTTCTAGGTGCGCCACTGTCCCAGATAGATCAGTCGGTGGAGTGGTCAGGCACGTTAAGCCGGCAGGCCAGGGTTTAAATCCCCGGCTGGCTGTTATTTTTCTATATTTTCACAAATATTCCATCATCCTTCTTAAGACGTAATATGCTACTGTCTCAATTCCCTTTACTTTCCTTTTCTCCTATATTAAATATTTTTAAATTTTATCCACAGGTCGTGTGCTAAACAGGTTTTCCAAAGATATGGGATCTGTCGATGAAATGCTTCCCAAGACACTAATTGAAGCCACACAGGTAACAACAACATCAGTGAAATTTCTATAGGTATATCAATGATAGTAAAATGAATTATTGCCTAATGGCAATAAGCTATATCAATATAATCTCATAGGCCGCAGCCTTTATTAATCAAAAACCTGCAAGGATGATATAATCCTAAGCAATCGTTACTGTAAATTGTTCTACAACAGCAGCTGTGTACGTCCATCAAGTCATGTTTTTAAAACAGAGATTGTTTTGCCAACTTGCAAAACACACTGTATTGACAGTAACATTAACTCAGGCGGTATATAACAGTGAGGTTTTCTAGACCTTTTCGAGAAAAGAGGGCGGAAAGGACACTAGTTGTGTTAAGGTGCTCACTTCAAAGTTATTTACATGCTCAGCTGTCGAGCTACAGTAACTCGTGAGGAGAATATCCCACAGCGTGAGACCTAGTTCAGTACGGAAACTATCCTGAAAGTCTGAGTTGTGTAACAACCGCGCATAATCGAGCAGCCGTGTTTTCTACACTAGTCTGAGGTTTAACACTGGGGATAGTTCGGGGCGCAGACCTGCGGAGTAGGGACGCTGACAGAACGAGGACTTTTTTTTTTTATAAACTCTTTCAGCCTGTTCTAAAACCTCCATCACATTTATACTCTCTTATAATAACTAATCTATTTCAATAAACACGATCAAAACAAACCCCACAAAGGTTTGCCTCTGTCGCACCAATCCCACTAAGCCATCCTGACAAGTAGGCCCACATGCTGGGGGAGTAGCGACAATACTTATCATCATCATCATCATCATCATCATCA